>MDKI01127166.1:0-78465 GCA_005239505.1 Nicotiana paniculata
TCGATAAGTAATTATCGATAAGGGTCAAAATCGAATCGATAAATCGAATGCACACCCCTACCCGGGCCCATGTCTTGGAATTAGATATAATTTACAAAACTGAAATCCTTATTCTCCCACGAGTCTACCCATATAATATTTACCAAAATCCGACCTCAAATACCCATTCAAATCATCAAAAGAATTTCCCAAATTTTCCTACCATTTTCCCCCAATTTCCAGTTTGATTCCTTAAATTACATGATAAAAATCAAGACTAATTCATGTAATTAGGCCAAAAGTGATTGAAGAACACTTAGCACAAGAATCCCACTGAAAATCTCTTCAAAATCCTCCTTCTCCCGAGCTCTCTAATGGTGTTTTGAGTTATGGCCTAAAACCCTTGTTTTGAACTTTTAAACTTTCTGCGCAGACCATTTTTCTTCATTGATATCGCGGACTTCTAGTCGCGATCGCAGAGACTAACCAACACGCACCCAAAAGTTACTTCTACGCGAACGCAAAGTCACCCATGCGATCGCAGTGACTAAGCTGCCCAAACACACCCTTATGCGACCGCAGAGAGTAAAATCCTGCCTGCCTCTACTTGTGCTACGCGATCACAATTGCTCTCACGCGATTGCAGAGAACACATACCTGTTGTATAAAACCAGAAAACCAGCAACACCTAAGGCCCAAAAATGCCCGTTGAGCATTCGAAACACACCCGAGGACCTCGAGACCTCAACCAAACATACCAACAAGTCCCATAACCTCATTAAAACTTATTTGAGCCTTCGAAACACCAAAAACAATGCAAAAACACTAAAATCACCTCAAATTCATGCCTATGAACTTTGAAACTTCTAAATTTCACCAAAGATGCCGAAACCATCCAAAACACATCCGATTGACCTGAAAATTTGCACACATATCCAAAATGACATTACGAACCTTCTCCAACTTCTGGAATTCCATTCCGACCCCGATAGCCTATTTTCCCCTGCCGACCGAAAATTGCCAAAACCTAACTTTCGCCAATTCAAGCCTAATTCTACACCGGACATCAAAACCACATTCCGAACACACTCCTAAGTCCCAAAAAACCTAACAAAGTTGTTCGAGCTATAAAATCCATATTCCGAGGTCGTTTACCCAATAGTCAACTTCCGGTTGACTTTTCTAACTATAAGGCCAACTTAAGAGACTAAGTGTCTTATTTCTCTCAAAAAATTGCTCCGAACCCGAGCCAACCAATCTAAAACAACATTATGAAGATGAACCACACATAATGAAGCAAAAACGGGGAAACATGGATATTACTCTCGGAACAACCGGCCGGGTCGTTACAGTAGGTAATCTCCCTTGTAACAATAACCATAGGCTGAAGATAGCCTTAGGTCGAGTAAAGTTCTGAAACATCAAAATCTTCCCGTCCACTCTTGGTAGATCTCCTAGTAGCTGTAAGTATAACTGTATGATAGTATCCTTGTTACCCCTTGAAGGCTGAGTTTGTTGCAATATATCTCTTGAAGCAATTATCCTTCTAACCATCCAACTAGCCTATTTTAGAATTGGCATATTCTGAATCTGTTGATGTTTAACATAGTAAGAATTGATCCATCTAATCCACAACTTGTTTTCTTTATGAGCTAAGTCCCAGAAAACTTTAGCAATTGCTGCTTTGTTCCAAAACAGTAGATTAATGAGATTCAAACCACCAACAACCTTTGGAGTACACATTTTATCCCAATCCACATAACTCTTCTTAGTAATAGTATTACTACCTGACCATATATAGCTTCTACATATAGCCTCAATCATCTTCAGCACTTTCACAGGTAGTATAAACAACTAAGCCCAATAGGATTGAATGCCAAGAATAATAGATTTGACTAGTTGCACTCGACCAACATAAGACAATTTCTTTGCAGTCCATGAGGATATCTTCCCTGTGATTCTATCTATTAAAGGCTACCATTGGATTGATGCAATTTTGGTTGTAGACAGAGGAATGCTTAGATATTTGAATGGTATCTCTCCCTGTACAAAACTAAGATGATCCAGAATTTTCTTCTTCACTTCCTGCTTCACTCCACCAAAGTATATTGAACTTTTGACTAGATTAGCTTGTAATCCAGATACTTTAAAGAATTGAGAGAAATACTGATATTGAGTAACTATGGAAGTTAGATCACCTCTGGAAAAAAGAAGAAGATCATCAGCAAAACTCATAATGCCAAGTTTTTTGCACCTGGGATGATACTGAAACTTGTTCTCTTTCCTCAGCTCAGTAAATGATCTGCTCAAATATTCCATGACAATAGCAAACAAGAAAGGAGGGATATGATCTCCTTGTTTGAGATCCTTAGCAGCTTCAAAAGGTTTAGTAGTTTCTCCATTTACAAGCACATTGTAGCTAACTGTTCTGATACACTCCATGATCCATTTGACAAATCTATCAGGGAAGCCAATCTCCTCCATCACCTGTTGTAGAAAGATCCATTCTACCAAGTCATATGCTTTCTGAAGGTCAATTTTAATCATGCATCTAGGTGATATTTGAGCTCTAGTATAAGACTTTACTAATTCATGAGCCAATATAACATTATCAGCAATCTTCCTGCCAGGAACAAAACCAGCTTGAGATTCACAAATTATACTTGGCATGATCTTTTGGAGTCTAGTAGCTAGTATCTTGGATATCATTTTATACAAAACTGTACAACATGCAATTGGTATATATTCCTTGAATGTGGAAGGCTTAGAGACTTTAGGTACTAGAGTAATGGTGGAGAAATTCACTGGTTTATGCATCTTAGAAGTTAGGAAGAACTCTCTAATGGCTTCTTTGACTTGATTACTGATGATGTTCCAGGACTTCTTGAAGAAAAAAAAATTATATCCATCAATTCCTGGTGCTTTATCATCTCGAATTGCCTTAAGGCTCTCCAAAATATTCTTGATCAGTTACTTCTGCACAGAGGTCTCTTCTTTGCTGCTGAGTTAAACTAGGACCATTGGCCATCTACATTCTATTTATGGCTGGAAGTGAATTTGCTGCTGATCCCATTAGTGATTTATAAAAACTCAGAATTTCCCCTTTAATAGCTTCAGAGTCAGTTACCTTATCCCCAACACTTGTGGTTATTTTAGTGATATTTTTCCTTTGTGACCTGTCTTTCATAACAGCTGTGGAATATTTGGTGTTAGAATCCCCCAGTTGAATCCGTTGTGCTCTTTCCTTCTGCTGCAATACACTCTCTTCAATCATAGACCATTTTTCCAAGTTGAGTAGAGTTTCTTTCTCCCTTTGCAATAAAACATCTGAATAAGTTTTTGTAATCTGCTCTTGTATTTCTTTTAGTTCCACTCTAGCTTTTTCAATTCTCTGAGCAATGCCTTTGAAATCCTTAGCATTCAAAGCTTTTAGAGGAGCTTTCAATGCTTTTAATTTATTCCATAGTGACTTCATAGAACTAATAGTACTTGATGAATTCCAAACAGATGCCACAATCTGAGAAAACTCTACATGATTAGTCCATACATTGAAGAACCTAAATGTAACTTTCCCAGTCCAAGAGGAAGCTGCTAATGTTATCACCATATGAGTATGATCAGAAATTTGAGGAATATCATATACTGTCTCCATATGGATCCACTTCATCATCCACTCATAGTTACCAAAAATTCTGTCTAATCTGCTGCGAACCTTATCATCTCCAGGTTGTTTGTTTTTCCAAGTATAATACTCACCTTTCCAAGGCAATTCATATAATCCTGTCTGTTGAAGGCACAAGCTAAACTCTTGAATTTCTGAATAGCTGACATGATTACATGAGAGTCTATCATTAGGATATAAAACAACATTAAAATCCCCTGCAACTAACCATGGACTTGTGATATTTGTTGAAGATTCTTCCATAAAGCTCTTCTTTGTTCTATTCCATTAAATACATACACAATAGTAAGATTATATATACCCCTTTCTACTTCTTACTAGACAATGAATCATTTGAGGATTATCATTAATTCCAGTAACCATGATATGATTAGTATCCCATTGTAACCAAACTCTACCATTCCTAGATTCATTATAATTAGCTAGCATACCCCATCCAGGAACAGGATACTTTGATTTTCTTTGGGCATTATCTTCTTTCACCTTGGTTTCCACTAAGCCTACTAACTTTATTTTATTGCATCTAATATACTCGCTAACTTTCTTTTGTTTGTACCTTTTATTCACACCTCTAATATTCCATAATAACCACTTCATCACTGATTACTTGTTCCACCCCTATCTCCAAGTGGTATTTCATATTTGCTATGAGATACTACCTCAAATCTGTTTCTCACAGCAATAGGGGACAATGGAGGAAAATTTATAAGGTTCAATTCTGGGATTTGGACGACTTTCCCTTTGTCTTCATGTCTTACATCACTGGAATCACCTCTTGGTTGAATATTCCTTTCCTTAGACTTCTGAACTTCAGCTATCATTATACTATTAACCTGTTATGGTTGCTCAATTGGAACTGCTTCACTTTGTACAGGGGCTGTAGGGGCTACAGTTACTTGGTCTTTGGTTCTCCATTCTTTTGTAATTTTTCCTTTCTTAGCTTGGTTAGGTTGCTTATTACCAGGCCTCATTTGATTTGAACATCTATGTCCCACTACTAAACATTTCTCAAAATAATCAAGCTTCCAATCATAAGTAACACTTTGCAAGAACTTCTTCCCAGTTGGATCCATCACCCAAACTTCACTTGGTAAATCTTTAGTAACATTAATCTCAATAAGCATCCGGGCATAAGAAATTCTAGTCTGGTTTGTTGTACACTCATCAGCAAAAATAGGCCTCCCAATCACTATCATGCTTAATGAGCCCATACCCCAACATGACATGGGTAACTTAGGAAATTTAGCCCATAGTGGAATGGATGTAGGAAACTCCTCTGTGAAATCAAAATCAGGGATCCATGGCTTCAAAATGATAGGCTTATTAGCTATGGAATACAGTCCAGCACATAGGATTTCATGAGCATCTTCCACAATCTTAAATCTGATTATGTAGTAACCTTCATCATGGTAAAATAGGTCAGGTTCCGGAACATGTGACCAATGAACATTAATATATCTCTTTATTGCATTATACCCTGGTCCATCTCCTAAAATGTATGCAATCAAAGCACATTTCCATTTGGTTTCTTCCTCTTCCACTTCCAATTTGTCCAATTGAACCATAGGTTGCCCATTTACCATTAGCGGAGGTATATAAGAAAGTGACATACCATTAGAAGCAAACCTATTATTCTGAAAAAGTGTTGCCCATGAAGGTTTAGCTTCTCCTGCTTGCACATTTCTCGCTGCTGGTTCAATATCTTTATCCAGTAAATCACTTTGATTCTGAACTGGATTTTGCATGGACACTGTTCCATTGGTTGGAATTTCCATTGCAGCTGGTACTACCCCAATTGAAGCTGGAGATGTTAGATCTAGCCTTGTAGAGACATTATATTGAATCGAAGTTGATCCAATTGTACATACAGAGCCTCCAGTAGCTAGATCTGTGCTTTGAGCTGAAGCTGGCAGAGTGGTTAATGGAGCTACTTTCTCCATTAATGGTTGAGTAACTGTTGTCAGTAGAGTCTTTAAAGTCGTTAATGGATACTTCCGAGGTCTTCCCCGTCCCCTGCCTCTTCCTTTCTCCATGGCTACAAGCTCGACGTACGTTTAACTAACCTGCGCCGGGAGCATTTTGAAAGAAAGGTTTTGCATATATATAGAACTTTTTTTATTACGGAGAGTTTCACCCTTTAATGTGAAACTTCAAGGTACAAATTCAAATTTAGTCGAGCCCCTATTCATATTGGCAATATGTTTGAGAAAACAAACAAGAATTTATAAAAGGCTTATAGGAATAGTATACTTCCACTATCTATTCCGAGTACGCGGATTAAAACATTTAATCTTTTGTGTGAAATTTGAACAAAAAATTTAAAAATATTTAATAAGAAATTTTGCATATATGAAAATTAAAAATTACATGAAAATACAGTAATTGTACATAGTTAATAGTTATAATATTAAAAGAATCATAATAAAATATTATTTAATTCCCTAATTATAACATTTTCACGTAAAAGGGAGGAAGGGAGTACGATTTTTCAGTGATGTGGAGAGGGAGAACTGTTGAAACCTTGGTCTCCAAGGAATAATTCATGTTTCTTTTTGATGTGAAGCAGGGCGGTGCATAATTTAGATAAGTACAAAATTATTGTATGACAGGTCAAAAATTTTGATATTTGATATTTGATATTATGGTATTCGATATGGTATATGATTTTAGTTTTAAAAATTTGGTATTAGGTATGATTTTTGGTATCTTAAAATGAAATACCGAAATAACAATATCATACCGAAATATATATTATATTACACAATACACATATTATTAACTATAACATAAATATTAAAAAAATCTAAAATTTTACTATCTTTTTTTTTCTTAGTTCATCAATTAACTCCAAGTAACAAGACATTTCTAATGATCAAATTTATTCCTTTGTGTATAGTTTTCTCTCTCTGGATTGATATTTGCCGGTTTTGGACAAAACTTTTGTAAACAAATATTTTTAGTTTAGTACTTTTGAGTACTTTAATTAAGAATATTACAATCTATGACTCTATGCACTAGTTAGTATTCAAATCGAATAAATTGAAACTGAAAGGAGAAAAAGATATTGATATAATATTTTAAAAAATCGAATACCAAAAATATGAATTAAAATATTTAAATATCGTATCATACCGTACCGACTGACAAACACTCCTACCGTGGAGAGGAATACTGTTGAAAGCTTAATCTCTAAGGAAGCTCCATTATTATATTACAACTGAGAAAGGAAATGGACAAAAGAACTTTTTATACTACGACAAAGACTAAAGGACATTTTCGACCAATAGCACTAGTCATTAGCCATTGACTACCTGTTTGTATGATTGTTACCAATGATATTCTATTTTATTGTTACTTTAAATTGGTATACGTACTCGCGTAATATGTAAATTCGTTTAAAGGAAAAAGAGTGGAGAGAAATATTACAAAAAAACGTATATTGCAGACAAAATTTAACGATCACATTTAAAAGAATTAAAACAAAAAACAAATAGATGAATTTCTTTGAGTTGCTTCTAAAAATATTGTTGGCATGCTTAGATTACATGCCACTTCTTTGTATTCATCAATCAAATTAGTGCTTGAATTGATAAACCCTCCATGATTGCATCGAATTTAATTTTTTATTTTTGGTTTCTCTGTTTGTTGTTTGCATAGCAAAGTTGTTTGATTAGGGCGGTTTTCACAAATATTATCTGACTTAAAAGTGGCTGAAGTAATTCAAAAAATACAGTAACTATAGAGATTTGATCAGTTGTGGTGATGTGGCTGATGTGGCTGATGTTGCAGTTGCTTTCCGAGCCTCAGCTGCTTTCAGTGGGATATTGTTAGGAAGAAAAAGGGAGACAAATTCTCTTTTAATTGTTTCTATTATCAACAAAAGGATGAAGCCACCATGTTGGATCAATCATATTATAGAGCAGATTTGAGAGATAACCAGTCTAGATAATTTTAATTTTGTGCATACTTTTAGAGAAGACAACTATGTATGTAGTGAAAGTACAAAGGAGGATCATATTATCTTCGAAGAAGCTGTTTCTCTTCCAAGACAAGTTGGAGCTTCTTTGCAGTTAGAACAAGACGGCCTTCCTAATTTCAGGTTCACAACAACAAGGAACCAATGATGCTATTACTTGAGAGTATTTTGGTTCGGACAGATGTGACAAACTTGTATGTGATATCAATTTTTGATGTTATGTACATGTCTATAAGTAAAGAGATTGCCTCCATTCTCCGTCCAATTTAATAAATTAGCCTTAGTCAACATACACTATGTAATCAAGATTGAGGTTTATGTTATTATTTTGGAAATACACAGGTCGGAGTCATGCCTAACTCCTCCATCTTGATGATGGACTTTTGAAAAGTAAAAAAATTAGTTGCTCAAAAACGCAATTTAGTGGACGTTAGGACATGAGAATTCTTTTAAAGATCAAAATCTTGATATAGAAAAGATCAGTATTCTTCGAGGGAAAACTACATTTTAGAATGTTAGGTACTTTATAGTACCATATTGTTCGTTTATATATTTTTGAAGTAAAAACATCTACTAATTCTATGTTAATTAAGTTCATTTACAGATTCAAAAAATTGTTATGAGATTAAAATCACTATCCTTGTTCTCAAAGGTTAATTAGAGTCTTGAATATTTCCAACTTAACTTATTCACATATTGTCACGACCCGAAATTTCACATTCAGGCCGTGATAGCGTCTAACGTTGAACTCGCTAGACAAGCCAACATTACTAGCAAACCCGATTTATTCTTTTACTGGTTAGCATTTTTTTTTAAAAGAGACATACAAGAACAATTAGATATGAGAAAGCGGAAGGTAAGAAATTCAACATCTTAAATAATAATTCGTACAAAAATTTCCTTAAACATCCCCCAAGACTGGTGTCACAAATCACGAACAGTCTAAGATTTTTACTAAAAACAAAGTCTGAATAAAACAATACAACTGTCTCGGAAGTACAAGAGAAGACATAAATAAAGATGAATGAGATAGGAGGTGACGCCAAGGCCTGCGGACGTCTGCAGGGCTACCTCAGTGTCACCTGTGGACTGAAGGACACTCACTCGATCACTGTCCACCGGGTCCGGTACCGTAATCTGCACAACATAAAGAAGTGCAGGTGTAGCATCAGTATAACCGACCCCATGTACTGAGTAAGTGCCGAGCCTAACCTCGGCGAAGTAGTGACGAGGCTAGGGCACGGCAAATAATAGACACCTGTGCAATTAAATAATATATAATAGAAGTAACGGCGGAAGTAAACAATTAAGAACAAATACGGGAAGAACATGCCAGGGTACAGAGGGGAAAAACACTCATTGAGTAATAGAACATGGCAACCGTCTAGTATCAGAATAACAACAGGGAAATAAACAAGTGCACGACATCACCCTTCGTGCTTTACTCTCATTCACACCAAGACAAGTGCACGGCGTCACCCTTCGTGCTTTACTCTCATACTCACC
Organism: Nicotiana paniculata; assembly: GCA_005239505.1. Taxonomy (NCBI): domain Eukaryota; kingdom Viridiplantae; phylum Streptophyta; class Magnoliopsida; order Solanales; family Solanaceae; genus Nicotiana; species Nicotiana paniculata. The sequence continues at coordinate 9,144 of MDKI01127166.1, forward strand.
AAAACAAGTGCACGGCATCACCCTTCGTGCTTTTACCTCACTATATCGGCACGACATTAACCTTCGTGCTTTTTAATATGAATAATGGAACGACATCACCCTTCGTGCATTACACTCTTCCTTACCCAACAATAATCAGAACAACAATTTGGCAAGTAAGAACCACAATACAAAACATAATTTACAACATCTCGACAAGGGAACAATAACAGAAATATCACCGTCCCGACAAGGGACCCAACTATAACCAATCTCACTGAACGTACAACATAACCAAAATAATCCTCAACGAAAAAACTAATCAACAGTGTTCCCAACCAAGTATTTCCAACAATTGAATAATCTCCAAAAATAGAAGCTACTTCATAACACAGTGATATCGAAGTAAAATACATATACCATAAGATATGACTCACGGGCATGCTTGACAACAAGGTATATGTACTCGTCACCTCACCTATACATTGAACATGATAATAACATGTAGCACATATGACTAAACACCTATTCCCTCAAGCTAGGGTTAGGCCAAACACTTATCTCGATTCCAAGAATCCAAATCAAGCCTCTAATACCGCCTTTCCTCTCGAATCCGACTCCGAAACGATAATATCTAATCATGATCAACTTAATAATATCAATAATGACTCAATAATTCAACCCCAAAGCCTAAATATGCATTTCCCATCATTCTTCAAAAAATACCAAAATTCGACCACCGACCCGCTTGGTCCAAACACAAGGCTCGGACCAAAACCCGATCACCCATACCCCTACGAGTTCAAATATATAGTTTGTTTTGAAATCCAACCCCAAATTGAGGTTGAATTACCCAAAATTCCCAAAGCCCTAATTCTACCCAAAATCCCTAATTTCTACTTTGATTTTAGGATTTTAGGCCTAGATTCTAGTGATTAGGGAAGGAAAGTGGAAGAAATTGGTGTTAGGAACACTTACCCAAATGGCTATGGAGGAGAAAATGGCTTGGAGGTTTTCAATGGGGTTGGAGAAGAAGAAAAAGGTGAAGAATGAGAAGAATCCCGTAACAAGTGTTCTGTTTTAGACATATTAAATAACTGGGCAAAAATGCTCTCTGCGATCGCAGAAGAGGGGATGCGATCGCAGAGGAAGACCTGCCTGAACTATGCGATCGCAGGGAAGGTAACGCGATCGCAGAGCTATGGAGTCCCACCCTATGCGATCGCGGAACAAAGGTCGCGACCGCACTGACCAATCTACCCCCAGACCCCCAACCTACCTAGTACACTATGCGATCGAGGAGTAGACATTGCGATCGCGGAGAATATCAACGACCCCTCCCAGCCCAATACTATGCGATCGCGGCTAGGCTTATGCGATCTCATAGAGACACACACCAGACACCAGAAAATCAACAAAACACCAGATTTTCCATGTTTTTACACCCCGTTAACTACCCGAAACTCACCGAGCCCTCTGGTCTCAAAACCAAAAACACACACGACTCCCAAATCATCCTACGGACTTATTCAAGCATTGAAATCACCAAAATATCATCAAAATCCATGAGTTAAACCTCAAAACTCATAGAATTTTCTTAAAACTTCATAAGGCTCAATTATTCTGATTTTTATCCGAAACACGTCAAGCCAAGTCCGTTTCTTTCCAAATTTTACAGATAACTCACATAACACATCTCGAACCTGTTCCGGGCTCCGGAACCATAATACGGGCCCGGTAACACAGATTTCACATCAAAGTTCATTTTCAAAAGTCTTTCTTATTTTCAGAAAATAATTTTCGTTAAAAAAATCATTTCTCGGGCTTGGGACCTCAGAATTCGATTCCGGGCATACGCCCAGGTCCCATATTTTCCTACGGACCCTCCGGGACCAAAGACTCCATGTTTTTACACCCCGTTAACTAACCGAAACTCACCGAGCCCTCTGGTCTCAAAACCAAAAACACACACGACTCCCAAATCATCCTACGGACTCATCCAAGCATTGAAATCACCAAAATATCCTCAAAATCCATGAATTAAACCTCAAAACTCATAGAATTTTCTTAAAACTTCATAACGCTCACTTATTCTGATTTTGATCCGAACATGTCAAACCAAGTTCGTTTCTTTCCAAGATTTACATATAACTCACATAGCACATCTCGAACATGGAACCATAATACGGGCCCGATAACAAAGATTTCACATCAAAGTTCATTTTCAAAAGTCTTTCTTATTTTCAGAAAATAATTTTCTTTAAAAAAATCATTTCTCGGGCTTGGGACCTCAGTATTCGATTCCGGGCATACGCCCAGGTCCCATATTTTCCTACGGACCCTCCGGGACCGTCAGATCACGGGCCCGGGTTCGTTTACCAAAAATGTTGACCAAACTCAACTTTATTCTATTAATTATCATAATTTCAACTGTTCAACACATTTCCACATATAGACTTCCCGGCTGCGCGCTCGGGCTATGCACGTACATCGAGGTGGGATTAACGGAGGCTTTCGGGGCCTCGAAACACATTTTTTGCTAAATTACACAAGATGACCTTTTGAGTCATCACAATCTCCACCTTTAAAACAACCGTTCATCCTCCAACGGACATAGAAAAGTACCTGAATCGGGAAAAAGGTGGGGATAACGGCTCCGCATATTGGGTTTGGACTCCCAAGTAGATGCCTCAACATGCTGACCTCTCCCCTAAACACGAACCGAAGTATAACTCTTCGATCTCAACTGTCGCACCTGCCGATCTAATATGGCTACCGGCTCCTCCTCATAAGACAAATCCTTGTCCAACTGGACACCACTGAAGTCAAGTACATGAGATGGGTCCGCAATATACCTCCGGAGCATAGACACGCGAAATACCGGATGCACGGCTGACAAACTAGGTGGCAAGGCAAGTCTGTAGATCACCTCTCCTACTTTGTCCAGAATCTCAAATGGACCAATGTACCTATGGCTCAACTTTCCCTTCTTTCCGAATCTCATCACGCCCTTCATGGGCGACACCCGAAGAAATACCCGGTCACCTATCATAAATGCCAAAACTCAAACTCTGCGATCCGTATAACTCTTCTTCCTGGACTGAGCTGTACGAAGTCTATCCTGAATGATCTTCACCTTGTCCAAGGAATCTTGGACTAACTCAGAACCCAACAATCTAGCCTCTCCCGGCTCAAACCATCCAACTGGAGACCGACACCGTCTACCATACAACGCCTCATACGGAGCCATCTGAATGCTCGACTGATAGCTGTTGTTGTAGGAAAACTCAGCTAAAGGCAAGAACTGGTCCCATGAACCTCCAAAGTCAATACACAAGCTCGCAACATATCCTCCAAAATCTGATTAGTACGCTCGGACTGCCCGTCCGTCTGAGGATGAAATGCTGTGCTCAAATCGATCTGTGTGCCCAACTCTCGCTGAAATACTCTCTAGAAATGGGAGGTAAACTGAGTACCTCGGTCTGATATAATAGATATGGGCACACCATGCAGGTTAACAATCTCTCTCATATAGATCTTTGCCAACTTCTCTACTGAATACGAAACTGATACTGGAATGAAATGCGCTGACTTGGTCAGCCTATCCACCACGACCCATACTGCATCAAACATCCTCTGAGTCCGTGGGAGTCCAACTACAAAGTCCATGGTGATACGCTCCCACTTCCACTCGGGAAGCTGAATCTGTTTCATCAAACCGCTAGGCCTCTAGTGCTTGTACTTAACCTGCTGGCAGTTCAAACACCGAGCTAAATAAGCTAAAATATCCTTCTTCATCCTCCGCCACCAATAGTGCTGCCGCAAGTCCTGGTACATCTTTGCGGCGCCCGGATGAATAGAATACCGGGAACTATGGGCCTCCTGAAGTATCAACTCACGAATACCATCCACATCAGGTACACAAATCCGTACTTGCATCCTTAAAACTCCCTCAACATCAACTGTAACATGCTTGGCATCTCCGTACCTGAATCTATCTCTAAGAACACATAAATGGCGATCATCATACTGCCTGGACCAAATGCGGTCGTACAAAGAAGAACGGGCTACGGTATGGGCCAAAACACTGCCAGTCTCAGAAACCTCAAATCTCACAAATCGGTTGGCTAAAGCCTAAACATCCAAAGCAAGAGGTTGCTCTCCGACTGATAAATAGGCAAGACTACCCATACTGACTGATTTCCGGCTCAAAGCATCGGCCACCACATTGGCCTTCCCCGGATGATAAAGAATGGTAATATCATAATCCTTCAGCAACTCTAACCATCTCCTCTGCCTCATGTTCAACTCCTTCTGTTTAAACAGATACTGTAAGCTCTTATGATCCGTGAACACCTCACATGGAACTCCATACAAATAATGCCTCTAAATCTTCAATGCATACACAATAGCTGCTAACTCTAAGTCATGAACTGGATAGATTTTCTCATGGACTTTCAACTGACGAGAGGCATAGGCTATAACCTTTCCATCCTGCATCAACACTGCAACAAGCCCAACCCGTGAAGCATCACAATACACGGTATACGATCCGGAACCTCTGGGCAAAACTAACACTGGTGCCGTGGTCAAGGCTGTCTTGAGCTTCTGAAATCTAGCCTCACACTCATCAGAACACCTGAACTGGGCACTCTTCTGAGTCAACCTGGTCATCGGGGCTGCAATGGATGAAAAACCCTCCACAAACCGGCGATAATAACCTGCTAAGCCCAAGAAACTCCGGATCTCTATAACTGAGGTGGGTCTAGGCCAATCTCTGACTGCTGAAACCTTCTTGGGATCCACCTGAACACCCTCTGACGATACCACATGGCCTAGAAATGCAACTGAACTCAACAAAAGTCACAATTGGAGAATTTAGCATACAACTGACTATCCCTCAGAGTCTGGAGGACGACTCTAAGGTACTTCTCATGATCCTCTCGGCTGCGAGAGTATATCAATATATCATCAATGAAAACAATCACAAATGAGTCCAAATAGGGCCTGAACACTCGGTGCATCAATTCCATGAAAGAAGCGGGGGCATTGGTTAGCCCAAATGACATCACCGAGAACTCATAATGCCCATACCGAGTGCGAAAGGCTATCTTAGGTACATTAGATGCTCTAATACTCAGCTGATGGTAACCAAATCTCAAATCAATATTGGAAAACACTGAAGCACCCTGAAGCTGGTCAAATAGATCATCAATCCTCGTCAAAGGATACTTGTTCTTAACAGTAACCTTATTCAACTGCCGGTAGTCAATACACATCCTCATCAAGCCATCTTTCTTCTTGACAAACAATACTGGGGCACCCCAAGGAGAGACACTAGGCCTAATGAAGCCTTTATCCAACAAATCCTGCAACTGATCTTTCAACTCCTTCAACTCTGGCGGGGCCACAATACGACGGAGTAGAAATAGGCTGGGTGACCTGAGCTAACTCAATACAAAAATCAAAATCCCTGTTGGGTGGCATACCCATCAGGTCAGCAGGGAAAACCTCTGGAAACTCACGAACCACTGGCACCGACTCCAGGGAAGAAACCTCGACGCTAGAATCACGAACATAGGCCAGATAGGCCAAACAACCCTTCTCGACCATGCGCCGAGCCTTCATATAAGAAATGACTCTACCAGAAGAATAACTAGGAGTCCCCCTCCACTCCAAACGAGGCACCCCTGGAAAAGCCAAGGTCACTATCTTGGCATGGCAGTCCAAAATAACATGATAGGGGGATAACCAATCCATCCCCAATATAACATCGAAGTCAACCATATCCAGAAGCAAAAGATCAACCTGAGTATCCAGACCATTAGGGACTACTAAGAAATCACGGTAGACTCGATCTACCACTATAGAATCACCCACCGGTGTAGACACATGCACAACAGTACCCAAGGAATCCCGAGGCATACTCAAATAAGGCGCAAAATATGAAGAAACATAGGAAAATGTAGAACCCGGATCAAATAACACCGAAGCCTCTCGGCTGCAATCTGAAATTGTACCTGTAATAACTGCATCGGAAGCCTCAGCATCAGGCCTGGCAAGGAAAGCATAACACCGGGGCTGAGCCCCTCCGATCTGAACATATCTGGGTTGACCTACTGTGGGCTGACCTCTACCTCTCGTGGCCTGTCCTCCACCTCTATGAGTCTGACCTCCACCTCTGGCACCTTGACCTCCACCCCTAGCTGGCTGAGGGGGTGTGGGTGCACCTTGTGCGGGAATCATAGCATGAGAGCCCTGATGCTGAGAACTACCAGAAGATCGGGGGCAATACCTAGCAATGTGTCCTGGATCACCACAAGTGTAACATCCCTCTGCTGCTGAGGCTGCTGGCCCTGAAACTGCACCTGTCAACCAGGATAACCACCCTGAAAGCTCTGAAGCGGTGGTGCACTGATAGGAGCTGATGGTGCACTGCGGGATACCTGAAGCACCGACTGGAATGGCCTAGGAGGATGACCTCTGCCAAAAGAATCTCTGCCTCCAGATGAGGCACCACTGAACTGACCAGAATAGTGAGGTCTCTTGTCAGACCCCTGACCACTGCCCTGTGATAAGACCATCTCAATATGCCTGGCCACATTGGCCGCCTCTTGGAATGAAGTATCAGTACCTGCCTCTCTGGCCATCTGGAGTCTAAAAGGCCGAGCTAGACCCTCAATAAACCTCCTCACCCTCTCACGATCAGTGGGGAGTATCATGATAGCATGTCGGGCCAAAGTAATGAACGTGGTCTCATACTGTGTAACAGTTATAGATCCCTGCAGGAGGCGCTCAAACTGTCTCCGAAGACCCTCCCTCTGAGTAACTAGTAGAAACTTCTCCATGAACAACTCGGAGAACTGAGCCCAAGTCAATGGTGCAAACCTAGCTAGCCTGGTCAAGCAATAGTCTCTCCACCAAGTCTTGGCAGTACCAGAAAGACGGAATGTAGCAAAATCAACTCCATTGGACTCCACAATGCCCATGTTCCGAAGAACCTCATAGCAACTGTCCAAGAAATCCTGGGGATCCTCTGATGATGCACTAGTAAATGTAGTAGAAAATAGCTTGGTGAACCGATCCAACCTCCACAAAGCATCGGCAGACATGGCTTCCCCCTCAACTGCCTATGCCACAAAACCTGGCTGAGTTGCTCCAGCTGCCTGAGGTGCTGGAGTCTGGAACTGAGAAACTAGCTGCTCTGGTGTGGGGGTAGCAGGAGTTTGGGTCCCTCCCCCAGCCTGGGAGACGGCTGGTGCAGTAGGAAGAAGACCATCCTGAGCCACGCTCTCCATAAGGCCAGCTAAACGGACCAGAGCGTCCTGAATAATAGGGGTGGCAATGAACCCCTCTGGGACCTTCGCTGGTCCAACTGGAACTACCTGCGCAGGAACCTCACCGGCAAAGTCTACCTGTGGGTCCTCCGCTGGTGCTGCTGCTCTGGGCGGAGCCCTGGCTCTGCCTCGACCTCTAACACGGCCTCGGCCTCGGCCCCTTGCAGGAGCTGCAACAGGAGGATCGGGCTGGTGATCAGTAGATGAGGAAGCACGCGTTCTCGCCATCTGCGAGAGAATAGAATAGAAAATCACTTAGCATTTAGAATTCAAACTGCACGACATATAAGAAGAAATGTGAAATTATTCCTAACCTTGCAGCCTCTGGGGGATAAGTACAGACGTCTCCGTACCGATCCCTCAGACTCTACAAGTTTGTCCGTGAATTGTGAGACCTAAGCAACCTGCGCTCTGATACCAACTTGTCAAGACCCGAAATCCCACCTTCAGGCCGTGATGACGTATAACATTGAACTCGCTAGACAAGCCAACGTTACTAGCAAACCCGATTTATTCTTTTACTGGTTAGCATTTTTTTTTAAAGAGACATACAAGAACAATTAGACATGAGAAAGCGGAAGGTAAGAAATTTAACATCTTAAATAATAATTCGTACAAAAATTTCCTTAAACATCCCCCAAGACTGGTGTCACAAATTCACGAACAGTCTAAGATTTTTACTAAAAACAAAGTCTGAATAAAACAATACAACTGTCTCGAAAGTACAAGAGAAGACAGAAATAAAGATGAATTAGATAGGAGGTGACGCCAAGGCCTGCGGACGTCTACATGGCTACCTCAGTGTCGCCTGTGGACACTCCCTCGATCACTGTCCACCGGGTCCGGTACCCTAATCTCCACAACATAAAGAAATTCATGTGTAGCATCAGTACAACCGACCCCATGTACTGAGTAAGTGCCGAGCCTAACCTCGGTGAAGTAGTGACGAGGCTAGGGCACAACAAATAATAGACACCTGTGCAATTCAATAATATATAATAGAAGTAACGACATAAGTAAATAGTTAAGAACAAATACTGGAAGAACATGCCAGGGTACAAATGGGAAAAACACTCATTGAGTAATAGAACATGGATCAGAATAACAACAGGGAAATAAACAAGTGCACGACATCACCCTTCGTGCTTTACTCTCATTCTCACCAAGACAAGTGCATGACATCACCCTTCGTGCTTTACTCTCATACTCACCAAAACAAGTGCACGGCATTACCCTTCGTTCTTTACTCTCATACTTACCAAAACAAGTGCACGGCATAACCCTTCGTGCTTTACTCTCATACTCAACAAAACAAGTGCACGACATCACCCTTCGTGCTTTACTCTCATTCTCACTAAGACAAGTGCACGACATCACCCTTCGTGCTTTTACCTCACTATATCGGCACATAATTAACCTTCTTGCTTTTTAATATGAATAATTGCACGGCATCACCCTTCGTGCTTTTACCTCACTATATTGGCACGACATTAACCTTCGTGCTTTTTAATATGAATAATGGAACGACATCACCCTTCGTGCATTACCCTCTTCCTTACCCAACAATAATCAGAACAACAATTTGGCAAGTAAGAACCACAATACAAAACATAATTTACAACATCCCGGCAAGGGAACAATAACAGAAATATCACCGTCCCGACAAGGGACCCAGCTATAACCAATCTCACTGAACGTACAACATAACCAAAATAATCCTCAACCGAACAACTAATCAACAGTGTTCCCAACCAAGTATTTCCAACAATTTAATAATCTCCAAAAATAGAAGCTACTTCATAACACAGTGAATATCGAAGTAAAACACATATACCATAAGATATGACTCACGGGAATGCTTGACAACAAGGTATAGGTACTCGTCACCTCACCTATACATTGAACATGATAATAACATGTAGCACATATGACTAAACACCTATTCCCTCAAGCTAGGGTTAGGCCAAACACTTACCTCGATTCCAAGAATCCAAATCAAGCCTCTAGTACCGCCTTTCCTCTCGATCCGACTCCGAAACGATAATATCTAATCATGATCTACTTAATAATATCAATAATGACTCAATAATTCAACCCCAAAGACTAAATATGCATTTTCCATCATTCTTCCAAAAATACCAAAATTCTACCCCGGGCCCGCTTGGTCCAAACACGAGGCTCGGACCAAAACCCAATCACCCATACCCCCACGAGTTCAAATATATAATTTGTTTTGAAATCCGACCACAAATTGAGGTTGAATTACCCAAAATTCCCAAAGCCCTAACTCTACCCAAAATCCCTAATTTCTACATTGATTTTAGGATTTTAGGCCTAGATTCTAGTGATTAGGGAAGGAAAGTGGAAGAAATTGGTGTTTGGAACACTTACCCAAATGGCTTGGAGGTCTTCAATGGGGGTTGGAGAAGAAGAAAAAGGTGAAGAATGAGAAGAATCCCGTAACAAGTGTTCTGTTTTAGACATATTAAATAACTGGGTGAAAATGCTCTTTGCGATCGCAGAAGAGGGGCTGCGATCACAGAGGAAGACCTGCCTGAACTATGCGATCGCAGGGAAGGTAACGCGATCGCAGAGCTATGGAGTCCCACCCTATGCGATCGCGGAACAAAGGTCGCGACCGCACTGACCAATCTACCCCCAGACCCCCGACCTACCTAGTACACTATGCGATCGCGGAACAAAGGTCGCGACCGCACTGACCAATCTACCCCCAGACCCCCGACCTACCTAGTACACTATGCGATCGCGGAGTAGACATTGCGATCGCGTAGAGCATCAACAAACCCTCCCAGACCAATACTTTGCGCTCGCGGCTAGGCTTACGCGATCGCATAGAGACACACACCAGACACCAGAAAATCAACAAAACACCAGATTTTCCATGTTTTTACACCCCGTTAACTACCCGAAACTCACCCGAGCCCTCGGGTCTCAAAATAAAAAACACACACGACTCCCAAATCATCCTACGGACTTATTCAAGCATTGAAATCACCAAAATATCATCAAAATCCATGAATTAAACCGCAAAACTCATAGAATTTTCTTAAAACTTCATAAGGCTCAATTATTCTTATTTTGATACGAAACACGTCAAACCAAGTCTGTTTCTTTCCAAATTTTATAGATAACTCATATAACACGTCTCGGACCTGTTCCGGGCTCCGGAACCATAATATGGGCCCGGTAACACAGATTTCACATCAAAGTTCATTTTCAAAAGTCTTTCTTATTTTCAGAAAATAATTTTCTTTAAAAAAATCATTTCTCGGGCTTGGGACCTCAGAATTCGATTCCGGGCATACGCCCAGGTCCCATATTTTCCTACGAACCCTCGAGACCGTCAGATCACGGGTCCGGGTCCGTTTACCAAAAATATTGACCAAAGTCAACTTTATTCTATTAATTATCATAATTTCAACTATTCAACACATTTTCACATATAGACTTCCCGACTGCGTGCTCGGGCTGTGCACACACATCGAGGTGGGATTAATAGAGGCTTTCGGGGCCTCGAAACACAGTTTTTGCTAAATTATACATGATGACCTTTTGAGTCATCACGCAGACAAAACTACCCATAAATGTCTACCTACGTTGACAAATCATTATTTAGAGAAATAATAACTAGAATTTTTTTAGTAACCTCCCCTCATACCCCACTCAATTTCATTTAGACTTTACATAGAAGAAGTAGATATTCAATCTGTTTCAATTTATGTGAACCTATTTTCTTTTTAGTCGGTGCAAAAAAGAATGACCTCTTTTTCTCTTTGAAAATAATTTACCTTTATGCAACGATTTATAACCACACAAAGTATATGTGCCTCATTTTACACTACAAATTCAAAAGTCTTCTCTCTTTTCTTAAACTCCGTGTCCAGTCAAATGAGTTCAGGTAAATGGATTCACATAAATAGAAAACATGAAGCTCTATATAACCTCTTAGGCAAAATTTGAGTTGAAGTTGAAAAAAAAAATGGAACTTGTGAAATAAACGGCGTGTTTTAAATTCACTTGGGAAAAGAAAATTTAATACTCGTGAAGAAAAATTAGTGTTTCACTTGAAACAAAGTCCAAGCCGATATCAATACGAAGAATTAATCCAAATAGTCGTCCACTTAACCACTTAAACTAAAAATAGCTAATGAAAATATAATACATGTATAATTTATATATATATGTATAATATATATATATATATATATATATATAAATTGTGTATAATTAATATATAAACTATGTATATGGCTAGAGAAAATAAACAAAAATATGTTCAACTATTTGTATAAAGATCCCTTTCATTATTTCACAATTGTAATGGGCCAATTGAAAATACAAGTGTTGGGCCAGTTAAGATAAGTTCAAGGGCTGAAAGTTGGGACAAAAATGGAGCAGAAATGACACCAAGTAGCCACTTTAAAAGACTGTTATTAAGGAAAAAAATACTGACTAATTCTTAAATAGCAGTATTAAAATGGTTATTGTGTGCTTTCGGCGAAAATGGGGCAGAGTAGAGCAGAGCAGAGCAGAGCAAAGAGGAGCGGAGCGAAATAGTTAGGCCAATCCTACCCAGCCACAATTTTAACCTACCTATCCTGTCCCGTTTAGTATATTCCCTACTTGGGGTAAAAGGGAGTTGAAAAAAGAGTCACAATACTATGAGACATTTAAGTAGGTGTCCGGATGATAAATAGTTTAAATTGTAAAAAAGTAAATAAACTGAAAATTGCAAAAAGTAGTATCTGAAATTGTAAGCTAAGTGAATTTGAAGTTGAAGAAGAATATATGCAGGTTGAAATTGTACTTGCAGATAGTTGATTTCATTTGAGAAAATATTGAGGTTCTAAAATAAAAGTCATTATTTCATTTGAAACACTTTTCAAACAAAACTTTTCATTATTTCACCAATATTTATTGAAGTATAGTATCAACAAATGATAATTAATCTGACCAAACAGTCATTTGCTAATACTAAATATTAGTATTTGTAAATACTGAATTAGTATTTGGAAAATAATGAAACTATTAATAGCAAAAAATCAATGATTGAAAAATTCATTTAGAAAGGAAGGAGAAGGCTTTTACATACAGGAATAACCGTTCCATCTCCCATGAAATTTCTCTGCCTTTTCTCTAGAAACTAGAGAGAGAAGAATATATCAATCGATCGAATCCACTAGTAAATGAAAACCATGAAGGATACAATAATGAATGATGAAGAGGCAGATCAATCATTTCGCAGCGTAAACAAATCAAAGGAAGACGGAAAAAATAGCTTCAAGGAAAAATTAATCTCCTATGACAATAACACACCACTGGATTTTGAATGCAAGGCTTTCAGTAATAAATCTCTTGAGGATGAAAACTCAAATCCGAAAAATCACCCAAATTTTGTATCCATTTTAGTACAAGATAAAGAAAGGCTATATCAACCATGGAAGCAATCTATCATCATAAAGCTTCTTGGAAAACGACTAGGATACGTCCAACTAAGAGACAAAATACATAGGCTATGAAGATCATCAGAAGCCCTAAATCTAAAAGACTCGGGTAATGATTTCTACCTCATAAAATTTAATTCACATGAAATCTACAAAAAAACTCTACAACAATGTCCATGGTTCATTGGATCACAATATCTATCCATCCGACAATGGGAATCAAAGTTCGATTCATATGAAGAAAAATCAATCACAACCACAATATAGATACGCCTGCAAGACCGACTAGCCGAATTTACGACATAAAAATTCTAAAAGGAATTAGCCAATGCTAGGAACACTACTAAAAATCAATAATTGCATAGCACAAGCAACTAGAGGACGATAAGCAAGACTATGCATCCCGGCCCAATAGGCAAAACACTACCAACTTGTGTTATTGGGAACCCACCTCCAGCAGATACATTATGATGGAACCAACCACTATGCACCTTATGTGGATGCTTAGGGCAATAACACAATGTCACGACCCAAATTTCCTCCGTTGGGTATCGTGATGACATCTAGTCTTAGGGACTAGGTAAGCCTAGAAGTTACTGAATAACAACAAAAATAAAAGGAAAACTAACAGTCTTGAAATAGAATCTCAACACAATATACAAACTTTCCGAAAATCGGTAGTAAGAGCCATAAGCTCTACGAATCTTCTACAACTTCTAAGTACAATTGTTTTGAAATAGATACAACAGTGTATGAATAATAAATACAAAGAAGGTGACTCCGACGCCTGCGAACGCAGTAGCAGGTTACTTTGAGTCTCCTCGGCAACCATCCACACAGCTACTACAATATATACCTGGATCTGCACACAAAAATGTGCAGAATTGTAGTATGAGCACACCACAGCGGTGCCCAGTAAGTATCAATACTAACCTCAGTGGAGTAGTGACGAGGCCTAGTAAAGACACCACTGGTCTACAAGATAAATAACATGAATGTAGAAATGACCGAACGTTACATCTATCTAAGACTTCACGGAATAATTTACAACAATGACGATATAAAGCGGAAGGAAATTACAGAAATCAATAACGAAACAACACAAAAATACCCAGAAAGATGAACAACAAAACGAGCCAAACCGCAATGAAACACGATACAATATAGAACACCAATAACTCAACTCTACCTCAGTTTGTTCATATCGGGCCTTAGCCACTAACATTCATAAACTGGTGAAAATCTTTAAATAACAGTTCATATGAAAAAATTTTGCAAATAAAATCATTTTAGTATGGAAGAGTTTCCTTTGAAAACATATTTTCTCCAAAAGTAGATATAAGTATGTTTAATAGAGAGAATTACGTAAAACATAGTTTCTTTCAATACGAAACTTCTCAAAGATGCTTTCCCAATAAATGACTTCCAAATATCATTTTAGTATGGTCTAGTGCTTTTCAAATATACCTTTGATGTATAAGTCATTCAAATATAATCATTTCAAACCATTGCCTTTTCAATGATACCTTTCAATAAAATCCCTTGATCAAAATCTCCTCAAGATTTATCCACCTGGACTTAGTCCGTAACTCAGAAATTACCATGCCATATAGGACAAATATCAAATCTTGCCAATAAATTCAGTAAAAGATCAGTAGGAATATCCAAATTTAGAACAATGAAATAAAATGCAAAGACAAGTGCACGACATCACCTTTCGTGCTTTTACTCTCATCCTCACCAAAACAAGTGCACGACATCATCCTTCGTGCTTGACTCTTATTCTCACCAAAACAAGTGCACGGCATCACCCTTCGTGCTTTTACTCTCATCCTCACCAAAACAAGTGCACGACATCATCCTTCGTGCTTGACTCTTATTCTCACCAAAACAAGTGCACGGCATCACCCTTCGTGCTTTTACTCTCATCCTCACAATAAATAAATAGATACGGCATGACATTGTCGTGCTTTAATATCATAACAAGACACGACATTATCCTTCGTGCTTTAATATCATAACATGGCACGGCATCATCCTTCGTGCTTTAATATCATAACATGTCACGACATCACCCTTCGTGCTTTAACACTCCCATCCTCACAATACACGTCATCACCCTTCGTGCTTTACACTCTTCCTCACCCAAACAATTTCAAGAACAACAGTTTGGCAAGGAAAAACCAACAGTATGACCCATAAATCCCCATGTCTCGGCAACAGAGTCAACAATACAAACAATATCATTAACAACATAACGAGTAATAGAAACCACATCATCCCGGAAAGGGAGTCAACAATACAAACAATATCATTAGCAGCATAAACAGTAATAGAAACCATCACATCCCGGCAAGGGAGTCAACAATACAAACAATATCATTAACAGCATAAACAGTAACAGAAACCATAACATCCCGGCAAGGGAAACAACTATAACCAATCTCACTTAAACAGTTAACTTCACGGAGTAACACTCAGCTTAAACAAAGGCCCAATAATAGGCAACATCAAGGAAATACCCATAGCATAAATGTCTAACAATTAGACCTAAGTGGCACTTAAGGGAATAGCCATTTAAATCACAATTTAAGACTCACGGGCATGCTTGACTCCAACGAATAGATGTTCCAACTACGGCTAGTCAACTATAAGGCTAGATGACACTAATTATAGTCAATTAGGCAAGCTAGGAAGAAAATATAGAATGATCATAAGAAAAGTAGAATATTCAGTTAAGTCAAGTAAAGTCAAATAGCCAACAAAAGAATCCAAAAACGAGTAATTCTAATTTAAATAGGAAGGGATGAAATTAACAACCAAGGATTCAAATGTAAATATTACAAATCATACACAGGTAATATAAGAATCTATGAATCCTAAAAGGGAAATCTAATTGCAAATAAGGACGAGTACACACTCGTCACCTCGCATACTCGGAGTACAATCAACAAGGAAGAATCAACCCTAAGGGGTAGTTCCCCCACACAAGGTTAGGCAAGATACTTACCTCGACTCCAAGAATCCAAATCAAGCCTCTAGCACCACTTTTCCTCTCGAATCCGACTCCCAAACGATTGTATCTAGACATAATCGACTCAATAACATCAATAATTACTCAACAATTCAATTTCAATGCCTAATTATAGATTTTCCAATATTATTCCAAAAATTCCATAATTCGACCACGGGCCCGCTTGGTCGAAACACAAGGTTTGGACCAAAACCTGATCGCCCATTCCCACACGATCCCGAATATACAATTTGTTTTGAAACCTGATCCCAAAATGAGGTCAAATTCCCAAAAATTCGAAAAGCCCCACTCTACCCAAAACCACAATTTCTACCATTTAATTCCATGATTTTAGGCCTAGAATCTAATAATGGTTGATGAAAATGGAAGAAAATGAAGTTAGAATCACTTACTTATGAAGCTATGGCGGAAGAGATCTTCAAAAATTGTCTATGGGGCGTGGGGAAGAAGGAGTTTGAGAAAAATGGGGGTGAGTCCCGTATGGATTCTGTTTTTGGGTATTAAAATGACTGGACGAATTTAAAGCAGTGCGTTCGCAGCAGGAGGCCTGCGTTCGGATTTATTGAGCAGTGTGTTTGCGGTTGTGGGGCCACGTTCGCACAAGGTATTTGGACCTAGCACCGAGGACCCCTTTAGACCTATGCATTCGCGACTTACCCTCCGCGTTCGCGTAGCTTAATCTGGCCCCACTCCGCGATCGCATCCTAAAGAGTGCGTTCGCACTTGGTTAAAAATACCCTAACCCCAACCCATTCATAACCTTGTGCGTTTGCATGGGGAAACACCTGGACATCCGAAAGCGACCATTACACTAGATTTTTTAATGTTTTCACACCCCCACACCTACCCGAAACTCACCCGAGCCCTCGGGGCTCAAAACTCAATATGCACACAACCTCAAAAACATCCTACAGACCTATTCGAGTAATCAAATCACCAAAGTAACATCATAAACATCGAATTAAACCCATCAATGAAATTTCTCAAAACTTCTTTAAACATCCAATTTTGCATTTAAGGTCCGAATCATGTCAAACTAAGTCCGTTTCTTACCAAATTTCACAGATAACACATATAAGAGATATCGAACCTGTACCGTGCTACGGAACCAAGATACGGGTCCGATACCACAGGTTTCACATAAGAATTTCATTTTCAAAAACCTTTATATTTTTCAGAAAATAGTTTTCTTTAAAAAATCATTTCTCGTACTTGGGACCTCGGAATTTGATTCCGGGCATACGCCCAAGTCCCATATTTTCCTACGGACCCTCCGGGACCGTCAAATCACGGGTCCAGGTCCGTTTACCAAAAATATTGACCGAAGTCAACTTTCTTCAAATTTCTAATACAAAATTATCATTTTTATCAGTTTTTCACATAAAAGGCTTCCCGGCTACATGCCCGAGCTACGCATGCAAATCGATGTGAGATAGAAGGAGGTTTTCACGACCTCGGAACACAGAATTAGCTAGGAATATACGGGATGACCTTTTGGGTCATCACATACTCCCCCTTTTAAACAAACTTTCGTCCTTGAACGTGACAAGATTCACCTTGAACTCATCCAATCGCTGATGGTGTACTTTCAATAGATAACCACGTGTGATCCCACATCACCCTAACCCACATAAGCCCAATGAAACAAGCACAACAGCAATATATACTTCACATCACCACCAATAAGCCTCATATCTCTACTTCTCACCCTCTACTCATCTACAAAAGACCGGACTCTAAATCCATATCTGGCATTAGCCTCAATCAGCTGCATCAACTCATGACTACACCCACAAGACACGACCACAAAGCATAGTACATCACACATAGGCACATATAACACTTTTGATCATACAACTTCCCGAAACAAACTCGACATTGGCAATTAGCCCCATATCTGAAAGAACTCTATTTTCCAAACCCCATAACACTGATAATGATGCAATGAACAAGAAGAATTCATTATTAAACATCCGAGTCACCAGCCACAACTGACACCACCGGGCACACATCCCGCAAACTAAACTAAAGAAACAGATAACAAAATGACTGAATATGAAAATAGAAACATATAAAAGAACTTTCAAACAAGCCCATAGGCACAACTCTCTATTAATACCGATATAACAAAATCAATATAATAAGGAAGAAGCAAAGCATATTAACAAATCACAAGGATTCCATCCTGATAAAATTCCACCGCGGTACTCAGCCCGGTCCAAACATATCGAATCACAAATATCACGAGGACCTCGTCCTCAACTCTGAATCACATACAGAGAATATATCATACCAATTGAAATTCCTTCACTAATTCATCTCAGCTGATAAAATCATAATGCTAGCTGATCTCACATCTCGATGGAGTATCAAATCACAACTCGTAAACAAAATACTCAGAAAATCACATAAAGCTTACCACGAAGAACAACAAGGACTCACTTCCAGTTTCACTACTATCAAGAATGAAAGAAACAACGATAGACATGGGCTACTACTCATAGAATCTCCCAACAGGAGCAAACACAAAATGGAGTGCAAAACATGGTACTCACTCATAAATGAAACAACAAATAAAGGAACTCGTCCCGACCATCAGAACTATAATGAAATACAATTGGTGCCCCTCTGTAACACATCAAAACATACCTGTGTATTAATATCTAGCAGATTGGCCTCCGACCTACTATATGCAACACATAATGGGTCGGGACTCCTCCTCTTAGGTGCCCTCTACTCACCTGAATACCATGCTACCACACACCTACCTGAATCCTGGGACATTCTCTCACCCTGTGGCTAACATCTCCACACTGAAAACAACCTCGCTGCCAACATGGCTGTGGAAAAACACACAATACGAATCCTCCGAGACCCATGAGTACTTAAAATTCCATGCGAAGCTGGTAATGCAAACTGAACTTGTTGACCCACAAAATTGCTACCGTGTCGTACCTTGCCTCCATAATACGGACCAGTAGATTCCTCCGATCTACGAGGCCTCATTGCCTCCCCGAACTCTCTCCCTGATCTCGTCTGTCCTGTCGCTTCCAGTCCCACGTGCTCTCTAACCAGCGAGCGATCCCCACTACTTGCTGAAATGAGGCATCCTACTCTAACGACCGAGTCCCGCTGAATCGATTATCATGCCTGAATCTCCCAAATGACTCTACGGACTCCTCTCCTAACTGAAGCAACCAAGCGAAGTGCATGTCTAGCCAACTCACTTATTCTAACAGCATGCTCCAATAGTGACACAACGCCCTGACGCACTGCCCAAACTCCGCGCACTGTACATCCAGAAGGAACTGAGGTGGAACCTCCCTCAAAGCATCTCCGAAAGACTGAATCCATGCTAGTGAATCTAACTCGGCCAGGTCACCCCAGCTCATATGCCTCAATCACTAATCCACCCACTACTCTGAACCTGTGACATGACAAAGCAATCCCACTTGTCTCCACAATACCCGAAGTATGAAGAATATAGTGACACTCCCCCCGAAAACCCTGGGCACCATCTGCCGCTAATTCACTGAAAGATAGAAGGGTGGTACTTCTTGTACCTCTCAAGTCCAAGGTATTCTTCCTCCGAGGCTACTGTCCTAACCACGGGCTGAACTGAAACCATATGTCGTGCTTCCATAACAACTGGAACCTGACCAATATGATCTCGCTACTCTTGAGTGTAGACGGTGGGAGTCTGAACTCCTCCCCTCATCTGTGAAGCAACTGGTGCACTAGAATCAACCCTTCCTGAGTCGATGTACCAATTGTACTCAAAACTGCGCTCAGGTCTCCTGAAGTCTAGGGTAGTAACAGGCACCCCCAGTACCTGTCCCCCAACTAGAACTACTTGCGACTCTTTAACGGCTGTTCTGGTAGGAATCTTAACTGCGACACGTGCTCCTCGTTGGCCTCTGTCTCTGGCCCTTGCGACATTAAATTCGGAGTAACGTCATCAGGAATTGCCGCTCGTGTCCTCACCATCGGTGAGAGAATGAAACGATAATTTCAAAATTTAAGATCAATAAACTCGCACGATAGGAATGAGGAAGTGAAATTGTCCTATTAGTTCCGTAGCCTC
Organism: Nicotiana paniculata; assembly: GCA_005239505.1. Lineage (NCBI taxonomy): Eukaryota > Viridiplantae > Streptophyta > Magnoliopsida > Solanales > Solanaceae > Nicotiana > Nicotiana paniculata. Next base: position 29,043 of record MDKI01127166.1, read on the forward strand.
TCGAAGATTAGTATAGACGTCTCCGTACTGATCCGCAAGACTCTACTAAACTCGCTTATGACTCGTATCACCTATGAACCTAGAGCTCTGATACCAACTTGTCACGACCCAAATTCCCTTAGTTGGGTATCGTGATGGAACCTAGTCTTAGGGACTAGGTAAGACTAGCAGTTACTGAATAACAACATAAATAAAAGGAAAACTAACAGTCTTGAAATAGAATCTCAACAGAATATACAAACTTTCCCAAAATCGATAGTACAAGCCATAAGCTCTACGAATCTTCTACAACTTCTAAGTACAACTATTTGGAAATAGATACAACAATGTATGAATAATAAATACAAAGAAGGTGACTCCGACGCCTACGAGTGCATCAACAGGTTACCTCGAGTCTCCTCGACAACCATCCACACATCTACTACAATATATACCTGGATCTGCACACAAATATGTGCAGAAGTGTAGTATGAGCATGCCACAACGGTGCCCAGTAAGTATCAATACTAACCTCGGTTGAGTAGTGACGAGGACTAGTCAGGACACCACTGGTCTACAAGATAAATAACATGAATGTAGAAATGACCGAATGTTACATCTATCTAAGACTTCACAGAATAATTTACAGCAATGACAATATAAAGCGGAAGGAAATTACAGAAATCAATCACGAAACAGCACAAAAATACCCAGAAAGATAGACAACAAAACAAGCCAAACCGCAAGGAAACACTATACAATAGAGAACACCAATTACTCAACTCTACCTCGGTTTGTTCACATCGGGCCTTAGCCACTAACATCCATAAACTGGTGGAAATCTTTAAACAACAGTTCATATGAAAAACTTTTGCAAATAAAATCATTTTAGTATGGAAGAGTTTCCTTTGAAAATATACTTTCTCCAAAAGTAGATATAAGTATGTTAAATAGAGAGAATTACGTAAAACATAGTTTCTTTCAAAATACGAAACTTCTCAAAGATGCTTTCCCAATAAATGACTTTCAAATATCATTTTAGTATGGTCTTGTGCTTTTCAAATATACCTTCGATGTGTAAGTCATTCAAATATAATCATTTCAAACCATTGCTTTTTCAATGATACCTTTCAATAAAATCCCTTGATCAAAATCTCCTCAAGATGTATCCACCGAGACTCAATCCGTAACTCAGAAATTACCATGCCGTACAGGAGGAATATCAATTCTTGCAAATAAATGCAATAAAAGATCAGTAGGAATATCCAAATTTAGAACAATGAAATAAAATGCAAAGACAAGTGCACGACATCACCCTTCGTGCTTTTACTCTCATCCTCACCAAAACAAGTGTACGACATCACCCTTCGTGCTTGACTCTTATTCTCACCAAAACAAGTGCACGGCATCACCCTTCGTCCTTTTAGTCTCATCCTCACAATAAATAAATAGATACGTCACGGCATTATCCTTCGTGCTTTAATATCATTACATGGCACGACACTATCCTTCGTGCTTTAATATCATAACATGTCACGGCATTATCCTTCGTGCTTTAATATCATAACATGGCACGACATCACACTTCGTGCTTTAATATCATAACATGGCACAACATCACCCTTCGTGCTTTAACACTCTCATCCTCACAATACACGACATCACCCTTCGTGCTTTACACTCTTCCTCACCCAAATAATATCAACAACAACAGTTTGGCAAGGAAAAACCAACAGTATGACCCATAAATCCCCACGTTCCGGCAAGGGAGTCAAAAATACAATCAATATCATTAACAACATAACCAGTAATAGAAACCACATCATCTCGGCAAGGGAGTGAACAGTACAAACAATATCGTTAGCAGCATAAACAGTAATAAAAACTATCACATCCCGGCAAGGGAGTCAACAATACAAACAGTATCATTAACAGCATAAACAGTAATAGAACCCATAACATCCCGACAAGGGAAACAACTATAACCAATCTCACTTAAACATTTAACTTCACGGAGTAACACTCAGCTTAAACAAAGGCCCTGCAATAGGCAACATCAAGGAAATACCCATAGCATCAATGTTTAACAATTAGACCTAAGTGGAACATAACATAATAGTCATTTAAGTCACAATGTAAGACTCACGAGCATGCTTGACTCCAACGAATAGAAGTTCCAACTACGTCTAGTCAACTATAAGGCTAGATGACACTAATTATAGTCAATTAGGCAAGCTAGGAAGAAAGTATAGCATGATGATAAGAAAAGTAGAATATTCAGTTAAGTCAAGTAAAGTCAAATAGCCAATGAAAGAATCCAAAAACAAGTAATTCTAATTTTAACGGGAAGGGACAAATTAACAACCAAGGATTCAAATTTAACAATTACAAATCATACACAGGTAATATAAGAATCTATGAATCCTAAAAGGGAAATCTAATTGCAAATAAGGACGAGTACACACTCGTCACCTCGCATACTCAGACTACAATCAACAAGGAAGACTCAATCCTAAGGGGTAGTTCCCCCATACAAGGTTAGGCAAGATACTTTCCTCGACTCCAAGAATCCAAAACAAGCCTCTAGCACCGCTTTTCCTCTCGAATCCGACTCCGAAACAATCGTATGTAGACATAATCGACTCAATAACCTCAATAATTACTTAGCAATTCAATTTCAATGCCTAATTATAGGTTTCGCAACATTCTTCGAAAAATTCCAAAATTCGACCCCGGGCCCCCTTGGTCGAAACACGAGGTTCAGACCAAAACCTGATCACCCATTCCCCCACGAGCCCGAATATATAATTTATTTTGAAACCCGACCTCAAAACGATGTCAAATTTCCAGAAATTCGAAAAGTCCTAACTCTACCCAAAACCCCAATTTCTACCCTTTAATTCCATGTTTTTAGGCCTAGAATCTAATAATGGTTGATGAAATGGAAGAAAATGAAGTTTGAATCACTTACCTATGAAGCTATGGTGGAAGAGCTCTTCAAAAATCGCCTATGGGGTGTGGGGAAGAAGGAGTTTGAGAAAAATGGGGTGAGTCCCGTATGGATTATGTTTTTGGGTATTAAAATGACTGGACGGATTTAAAGCAGTGCGTTCGTAGCAGGAGGCCTTCGTTCGCACATGCTTCGATTTATTGGGCAGTGTGTTCGCGGTTGTGGGGCCGCATTCGCACAGGGTATTTACACCTAGCCCCCAGGACCCCCTTTAGACCTATGCGTTCGCGACTTAGCCTCTACGTTTGCATAGCTTACTCTGGCCCTGACTCCGCGATTGCATCCTAAATAGTGCGTTCGCACTGGCTTAAAACTACCCTGACCCCAACCCACTCATAACCTTGTGAGTTCGCACTCCCTTGAGTGCGTTCGCATAGGGTAAACACCTGGACACCAGAATGGGATTATTACACAAGACTTTTACATTTTCACACTCCGACACCTACCCGAAACTCACCCGAGCCCTCGGGGCTCAAAACTCAATATGTACACAACCTCAAAAACATCTTATGGACCTATTCGAGTAATCAAATCACCAGAGTAACATCATAAACATCGAATTAAACCCCAACATCAACAAAATTTCTCAAAACTTCTTTAAACATCCAATTTTGCATTTAAGGTCCGAATCACTTCAAACTAAGTCCCATTCTTGCCAAATTTCACAGATAACACATATAAGACATATCAAACTTGTACGGGCTCCGGAACCAAGATACGGGCCCGATACCACAGGTTTCACATAACATTTCATTTTCAAAAAGCTTTATATTTTTCAAAAAACAATTTTCTTTCAAAATTCATTTCTCGGACTTGGGACCTCGGAATTCGATTCCAGGCATACGCCCAAGTCCCATAGTTTCTTACGGACCCTCCAGGACCGTCAAATCACAAGTCCGGGTCTGTTTACCAAAAACGTTGACCGAAGTTAACTTTATTCAAATTTCTAATACAAAATTATCATTTTTATCAGTTTTTCACATAAAGGCTTCCCGGCTACATGCCCGGGCTATGCACGAAAATCAAGGTAAGATAAAAGGAGGTTTTCACAACCTCGGAACATAGAATCAACTAGGAATATACGTGATGACCTTTTGGGTCATCACACACAACCAAAGCAAGAAACATCTGAATGGCCTTGTAAAGCAGTGGTATAACCAAAGGGAAAAGGCAAAGAGCGGGTAAACACTCAAAACCAACCCCATTGATGGATTATTTGATCAGTTACAGGGTGACAGGGTGTTTTCCAAGATTGACTTGAGTTCAGGCTATCATCAGTTGAAGATTCGTGATCCAGATATCCCCAAGACTGCTTTGAGGACCCGATATGGTCACTATGAGTTTCTTGTCATGTCTTTCGGGATGACCAATGCCCCAAAAACCTTCATGCTTTTGATGCACAGTGTGTTCCGGTCTTATCTTGACTCCTTCATCATTGTGTTCATTGACGACATTCTTGTTTACTCCTGAGCTCGGGAGCATCATGAGCAACACCTAAGGACGATGCTCCAGAGTTTGAGATAGAAGATGTTGTATGCAAAGTTTTCTAAGTGTGAGTTTTGGCTAGACTTAATGGCATTTTTGGGTCATGTAGTATCGAGTTATGGGATCAAGGTAGATCCAAAGTAGGTGGAGGCAGTGTAGAGTTGGCTTAGATCGTCATCAGTTACGGAGATCCGTAATTTTTTTGGTTTTGCGGGGTATTACCGTCATTTTGTAAAAGGATTCTCATCTATTGCGACACCTATGACCAGGATGACCCAGAAGGATGCTCCATTCAGGTGGTTACAGGAGTGTGAGCAGAGCTTTCAGAAACTCAAGACAGCTTTGACTACAGCCCCAGTATTGGTATTGCCTACACGTTCAGGGTCTTAAACCGTATATTTTGATGCCGGTGTTGATGCAGGACGGTAGGGTGATTGCCTATGTGTCTAGACAGTTGAAGGTGCATGAGAAGAACTATCCTTTCCACGACGTTGAGTTAGCAGTATTGTTCACGCCCTGAAGATTTGGCGGTACCATTTGTACGGTGTGCCTTATGAGATCTACACCGATCATCGGAGTTTGCATCATATGTTCAAGCAAAAGGATCTTAATTTGTGTCAGCGGAGGTGGTTGGAGCTACTTAAGGATTATGATATTACCATTTTGTACCACCCGAGAAAGGTCAATGTGTTGGCCGATGCTTTGAGTCACCGGACGAAGAGTTTGGGGAGTTTAGCATATCTTCCAGCAGCAGATAGACCCTTAGAATTGGATGTTCAGGCCTTAGCCAGCCAGTTTGTGAGGTTGGATATTTATAAGCCGAGTCGTGTGTTGGCTTGTATGATCTTATGGGCTTCTCTTTATGATCGTATCAGGGAGCGTCTGTATGATGACCCCCACCTGCTTGTCCTCAAGGACACATTCCTGCATGGTGATTCTAGGGAGGTTACTAATGGGGATGATGGCGTATTGAGGATGCAGGGCCGACTATGTGTGCCTAACGTTGATGGTTTGCGTAAGCTGGTTCTTCAAGAGGCTCATAGCTCGCGGTACTCTATTCATCCGGGTGTTGTGAAGATGTATCGGGACTTGTGGCAACATTATTGTTGGAGAAGGATGAAGAAGGACATTGTGGAGTATATTTCTCGGTGCCTAAATTTCCAGCAGGTGAAGTATGAGCATCTGCGGCCGGGTGGGTTGCTTCCGAAGTTGAAATTCTAGAGTGGAAATGGGAGCAGATCACTATGGATTTTGTTGTTGGACTCCCACAGACTCAACGAAGGTTGGATGCAGTTTGAGTGATTGTGGATTGGCTGACCAAGTCAACGCATTTCATTCCAGTGATGACTACATATTGTTCTGAGCACCTGGCTCGAATCTACATCCGTGAGATCGTCAGGTTTCATGGCATAGCGGTATCTATTATCTCTGAATGGGGTACACATTTTACATCACGGTTGTAGAGAGCTGTACAACATGAGTTGGGTACTAGAGTGGAGCTGAGCACAACATTTCACCCTCAGACGGACGGGCAGTCCGAACGCACTATTCATATATTAGAGGATATGCTCCGTGTGTATGTGATGGAGTTTGGAGGGTCATGGGACCTATTTTTGCCACTTACAGAGTTTTCCTACAACAACAGTTATCAGTCGAGCATTCAGATGGCACCGTATGAGGCTCTGTATGGTAGGCGGTGTCGGTCCCCAGTGGGTTGGTTCGAGCCGGGCGAGGCCAGATTATTGGGTACAGACTTGGTCCAGGATGCCCTGGATAAGGTAAAGGTGATTTAGGATCGATTTCGCACAGACTAGTCCAGACAGAAGAGTTATGCGGACCGGAAAGTTCACGATGTAGCATTCATGGTTGGAGAGCGGGTCTTGCTTCAGGTATCGCCTATGAACGGCGTTATGAGGTTTGGAAAGAAGGGCAAGTTGAGCCCAAGGTGCATTGGTCCTTTTGAGGTGTTGCGACGTGTTGGGGAGGTCGCTTATGATATTGCTCTACCTTCTATCCTAGCAGGAGTTCATCCATTATTTCACATTTCTATGCTCCGGAAGTATCACGGTGATCCGACTCATGTATTGGATTTTAGCTCAGTCGAGTTGGACAAGGATATATCTTATGTTAAGGAGCCAGTGGCTATTTTGGACTGGCTGGTCAGAAAGCTAAGGTCAAAGAACATTTCTTCAGTAAAAGTTCAGTGGAGGGGTCAGCCGGTCGAGGAGGCGACTTGGGAGATCGAGCAGGATATGCGCAACCGTTATCCTCATCTATTCACAACTTAATGTATGTATCATTTAAAGATGAAAGATTGTTTTAAGAGGGGGAGGATGTGACAACCCGGCCGATCGTCTTAAGAGTTATAGCCCCGATCCTCTATTAACTGCTTTCCCCATATGTATTTCCGCTATTGTGTCTTACGGGGAGGTTTCGTTTTGGTTTTTGGAAGTGTTTGGGACACTTAGTCCCTAAATGGGAGATTAAACCTTAGGATTTGGACCGTAGTTGAAAATGCGTGGAGACGACTCTGAAATGGAGTTTCATTAACTCCGTTAGCTCCGTTAGGTGATTTTGGACTTAGGGACGTGTACATATTATGTTTTGGAGGTCTGTAGTTCATTTAGGCTTGAAATGGCGAAAGCCGAATTTTTGAAAATTTTGGTCAGGAGTGGAATTTTTGATGTTGGGACAGGATTCCGATTCTGGAAGTGGGAGTAGGTCCGTAGGGTTGAATATGACTTGTGTGCAAAATTTGGGGTCAATCGGACGTGGTTTGATAGGTTTCAGCGTCGGTTGTCGAATTTTTAAAATCTAAGTTCTTTAAGTTTGAATCAGAGGATGATTCATGAATTTAGCGTTGTTTGAGGTCGTTTGAGGGCTCGACTAAGTTCGTATGGTGTTTTATGATTGGTTGGTATGTTTGGTTGAGGTCCCGGTGGCCTCGGGTGAGTTTCGGGTGCTTAACGGATGGAAAATTGGAGTTGTGCATATTCTAAAGTTGCTGCTTTTCTGGTGTTTTCACACCTGGGGTGAGAAGTCTGCAGATGCGGCCCCGCAAAAGAGAGGAGGAGGTCGCAAGTGCGTTTTTGGTCATAAGATCCTCGCATATGCGCATCCGCAGATGCGCCGTGGTGGTCGCAGAATCGGATTGGGGGAGGAAGCCAAGTTTCCGCAGAAGCGGACGAGTTAGCGCAAAAGCGCATCCGCATATGCGGATATATGTGCGCAGGTGCGGTATCAGAGAACTTAATGAAATTCTGCGGTTTTAGCCGCAAAAGCGGTACCGCAGATGTGTGTAATTAACCGCATGTGTGGTTTAACTGGCAGAAAAGGGACCAAATCGAGGGTTTGATTCATTTATTCATTTTTGGACTTGAGAGATTGGAAATTGGTTATTGTTCGAGGGTTTTCAGAGAGAACTTTGGGGTAACGGTTCCTAACTCTACTTTGGCTGTATTTCATGAAGGAAATTGGGTGAGACAGTTGGGAAAATGGGGGGAAAAGTTCTTCAACCATATTTTTGAGTTTTGATTAGAATTTAGACACCAGATTTGGATAATTTTGGTACGAGCGAACTCGTGAGTGAATGGGTGTTCATATTTGGTAACTTTGACTCGATTTATAGACGTGGGCCCAGGGAGTTTTTTGGGATGAATTTCCAATTTCTTGTTTTAGATTTGATTTCAGTAGCTAGAGTAGTTCCTTGTAGTTGTATTCATGTTATGTAATTGATTTTGGCTAGATTTGTGCTATTCAGAGTCAGATTTTTGTGGAGAGAGCGTTGTTTCGGATTGATTTGAGCTTGGTTCGAGGTAAGTGGCTTGCCTAACCTTGTGTGGAGCAACTCCCCTTAGGATTTGTACTGTTTTGATATATGAGCGCCGTGCACATGAGGTGACGAGTAAGTTCATGAGCTAATTATTGTAAGAACATGGTTTCTACTAAGTAATAACATGTTTCCCTTCTTATTTGAGTTTTATCAGCATGTGTAGTATCCTGCTAGACTAGAATAACATGCCTACTTGCCTTAACTATTTATCTGAACTACGTGCAACATGTTTAGTGAATTTACCTATTTTTCCTTAACTTGTACTTAGGCTGAATTGTAGGATTCCGTGTTGTAATTATTGAATTTGATTGTTTGGGCTGCAAATTTACTTTGGGACTACGGAATGATATTCCGGGAGATCCCCTGTTCTGCATATTTACTTTGGGACTATGAAACGGTATTCTAGGAGATCACCCTGTCTTGCGTATCTACTTTGGGACTACAGAACGGTATTCCGGTAGATACACATGTACATTTACGTTTTGGACTACGAGACGGTATCTCGGGAGATCCCCTGTTGAATTTTTGTGTACAGAGCTGTTATCTTTCTATGATTTCCTTCTTTTCAGTTTCATTCTTGCCTTGATTTATTACTTTTATACCAATAGGGCCCTGACCTGACCTGACCTCGTCACTACTCGACCGAGGTTAGGCTTGATACTTACTGGCTACCATTATGGTGTACTCACGCCCTTTCCTATACACATTTTTCGTTGCAGATCCAGGTTTTTCTTACCAGCTTCGTTCATAGTTGCAGTCGATGCTGCCGGAGACTTCAAGGTACATTTTCCCGTGCCCGCAGATCCTTGGAGACCCCTTCTATCCCCTTATGTTCCCTTTTCCCTCTTTTATATAGACAGTGATGTATAGAATAGTTAGGACTCATAGAAGCTTGTGACTTACGTTGTTCCGGGTCTTGGGAAGTGTTATGTATATGTTGCGAGTTGATAATTGTAAATGTCGAGCGACATTCAATTTCTTATTTATATTATTGTTACTGTTAGTTATTAATGTTCATGCTTTTATTTCATTTCCGCAAAGTATTAGGCTTACCTAGTCGTAGAGACTAAGTGTCGTCACGAAAATTCACGGAGGAAGAATTTGGATCTTCACATAAATAAGCAACTATAGTTAGGGGATGTTAAAGATACAATTCATTATTATCTTCAGCCAACGAATTGGCATTACTTGCACATTCCTAAAATGGTCGATTGACAATAGTATTAATCAATAGCGGAGCCATAATTTTTACTAGGAGGAGGCAAAATATAACGATAAAACAAAGAAGTTACTGAGTTGTATAAAATTCAGCAAATAACATAAAGTTTTGGAAGTTATAAACTTGAAATTACTCGGCTCAAGAATAAATAATTAGGGGTGTTCAGGAAAAAAAATAAAAATTTAATCTAACCAAAAAAATTGAGACAAACCGACTTGTATGTGGTTTAATACTGAACTAGAAAAGAATCCACCGTCATAAAATATACTTATTCTTATAGATAATTTATAATTTTACATATTTTTTCCTTAATTTAGGCTAGATATAGTCTAGTTCCTTGCTTGAAATATAATATTTGATATGGTTATTATGGAGTATCCATTTTTTTTTATTTAAATATTTGATTCTGCCGTGTATAATCACTTTCTTATCTAAGTTTTGTACAAATATTTAGTCTCTTTGTCTTTGATTTTTCACAACTCAAGATTTATTGAGCCATATACCATTCTGATTTGCTTATTCTTTCAAATTATTAAAATTTGGTTAAAAGTGAATGTCGGTATGAACATAAGTTCGTCGTTAGATTAGTGAAAGGATATATTTATGTGATGACCCGATAGGTCATCTTATAATTTAAACCTAATTTTATGATCTGAAACCTTTAAAAGTCATAATTTAGTCTTTCTCGATTTGCGTTCGCAGTCCGGGCGTATTTTCGGAAAGATTTTATGTGAAGCTGATAAAAATAAGAAATTTTACCTAAAAACTTCATTTGGGTTGACTTTGATCAATATTTTTGGTAAATAGACTCGAATTCATGTATTGACGGTCCCTGTGGGTCCGTGTCATGATTTGGGACTTGGACGTATGCCTGGAATCGAAATCGGAAGTCCCTAGCCCAAGATCTCGGACTATGTCAAATTTTAAAAGTTGAAAATTTAATGAAATTGAAGTGTTTGATCAAAATTTGACTTTTTGGATAACGGGTCCGTATTTTGGTTCCGGAATCCGGTATAGGTCCAATACCATAATTATGACTTATCTGTGAAATTTGGTGAAAAATGGAGTTGATTTGAGGTGAAAATCGGAAGTCCCTAGCCCGAGGGCTCGGGTGAGTTTCGGATGGACTACGGAATGAAATTTTGACTTAGAACATTTGCTGGTGTAACTGATCCTGCAGGTTTCGCATTTGCAAGCTATTTCTCGCATTTGCGAAGAATAGCTGGCCTCATAGTTTTCGCATTTGCGAACAAGCTCTTCGCATTTGCGAACTGGGAAAGGGGGAGGCAGTGAACACATTTGCGAGATTTTCTAAGCAATTGCGAAGATAGCAGGAATGGGAGACCACCGCATTTGCGGGGCTCACATTTTTGGACAAGATTTGGTTCATTTCTCACCTTTTCAAATCCGAGAACCACAGAGGCGATTCTTCCAAGACCAGTTCTTCCCCAAAACTTTGATAAGTGATCCTAACCCACTTTATTTCAATTTTCCACCACATTTCATGAAATTATAACAAAAAAATCTAGGATTTCCATGATAGAAATTGGAGGTAGAATTAAGGATTTTTGGAAAATTGGGATTTAGACCTCAAATTGAGGTCGGATTTCAAAACTAATTGCTAATCAGGCTCGGGGGTGAATGGATTAATGAGTTTTGGTCCGACCATCAAGTTTTGACCAAGCAGACTCGGGGTCGATTTTTAACTTCTAGGGGAAAGTTTGGGAAATTAAAATATATGCATTGTAATTGATTCCTTTAGCAATAATTGATGTTATTGAGTTAATTGTGTCTAGATACGAGTGGTTTGGAGGTGTATACTAGAAGAAAAACTATAATTGAGCATTGAGTGGCCTGTCGAGCAAGGTAAGTGCTGTGTCTAACCTTGACTTGAGGGATAAGGAACCCTTGACTTAATTGCTATATGAAATTCATGTTAGAGGTGTATATGTAAGGTGACGAGTACCCGCCAATTTATCTGTCTCGCCTGTTTCTTTCCCGTTCTTCTTATATTGTTTTCTTTCCTGCCTTAACTGTTACATGTTTCCATGACTAATTGCTTCTTGTTAGACATTGTTTCTCCTTGTTGAAGGTATTAATTATCTCGTAGCTTCATTGTCTCCTATTATTTATTTAGATGTTTTATTAGTGCTTCTCTGATATTCTCTGGATTGGTCTCGCTGAGTAGTATTACTTGTGTAAGGTTTTATACAGTACAAGCTTCCCATTTGCTTTGTGTTGAAGTTTAAGTATTTGTGAAGGTTTTTGTGTTAAATTGTGATTTCTGTACTTACTGAGTAATTGATACTGATATGGTGCGATCGGGTTGCGCGTCGCAACAGGTGGAATAAGGGTGGAATGTGGTTAAATAAGGGTGCACTGTGATTACGATTATTGTGATATAGTGGGATCGGGTTGCACACCGCAACATTTTTATTTATATTCTGTTGTTTAATTATTAAGAGAAAATAAGGGAGGAATATTATATGTACGGTGGGATCGGGTTGCGCGCCGCAACAATCTATATGTTTATGCTTTTCTTTGACTGTGTTAGCTGTACGGTAGTCTTGAATTGTACTTAAGGATTGGTAATAGTTTAAAACTGATGAAATATGTTGGGTACTGTATTTACTTCTTGCAAGTTACTGCTTTACTTTATTCTGTCTTTTTTTCTGCTTTTATTATTTACCGTATGTAGATTATATTGCGAGTGTCCTGCCGTAGCCTCGTCACTCCTTCATCGAGGTTAGGCTCGGTACTTACCAGTACATGGGGTCGGTTGTACTAATACCGCACTCTGCACTTCCTTTGCATATTTTGGAGCAGGTTCGGGCTGATCGAGAGGTTGGCTATAGACTTCATTTCTAGGAGACCCAAGGTAGTCATGTTGGCGTCCGCAGGCCTTGGCGTCCCCTTCTATACCCCTATAGTTTACTGTTTTTCCTTATTTCACAAACAATTGTATTTTCTATCGGACAAATACTTGTAGTAAAATCTTAGTATGTTCGTGAATTGTAGCTCTGGATTCTGGGTAGTAATAGTATGTAATCATAGTTGTTATTTATATATTTTTCTCATTTTTTTTGATTTATTATAGCTTGGTTACTGATAATCACTTAAATGTAAAAAAATGGCTTATAACCTCTAATGTTGGCTTATCTAGCAAGTCTAATGTTAGGCGGCATCACGTTCCCGACAGTGGGGATTCCAGGTCGTGACAAGTTGGTATCAGAGCACTAGGTTGCCTAGGTCTCACAATTCACGAACGAGCTTAGTATAGTCTGGGCTATCGATACTGAGACGTCTGTACTTATATCCCAGAAGCTATAAAGTTTAGGAACACATTTTACTTTTATTCATCTTTGTTGTACGACTTTGTTTTCTCAATACTGATTGAACTCTCCTACTCTTATCTCTCGTAGATGGCGAGAATGCGTACCGCTTCTTCGGCTGAGCAGCAGCCAGAGCTTCCAGCAGCAGCTCCTATGAGGGGCAGAGGTTGAGGCTGAGGTAGGGCTTAGATGTAACGACCTGGCCGGTCGTTTTGATAATTAGCGCTCCGAAACCCTATTAACCGCTTCACCCATGTCTATTTATATTACTGGAACTTGTCGGAGCGTTGAGTAATGAAATCCGGGATGATTTTAGACACATAGTCCATAAATGTGGAATATAGCTTCAGAAATCTGGTCGTAGCTAGATCTATGTGAAGACGGATCCGGAATGGAATTCCGTCGACTCCGTTAGCTCCGTTGGGTGATTTCAAGGTTAAGAGCGTGTTCAGAATGTGTTTTCGAGGTCGGTTTTGGATTTAAGCTTGAATTGGCGAAAGTTAGAATTTCTACGATTTCGGCCGATAGGTGAAATTTTGATATTGGACTCGGAATGGAATTCCGAGAGCAAAAGCAGGTACGTAATGTCATTTTTGACTTTTTTGCAAAATTTGAGGTCATTCGGATGAGTTATGACGTGTTTCAGCATCGAATGTGAATTCTAGAAATTTCATAAGTTCTTAGGCTTGAATCTATGCATAATTGATGATTTTGATGTTATGAGATGTGTTTTTAAGGCTCGACCAAGTTTGAACAAGGTATTAGGGTCAGTTGGTAGGTTTGGTTGAGGTCCCGGGGGCCTCAGGGTTGTCTCGGATGCCCAACAGGTGAATTTGGGACTTTTAGAGCAGTTGAACCTTCTGGTTATGGTGTCTCGCACCTGCGATGGTATTTCCGCAGGTGCGAACATGCAGGTGCGTAGGGGGTGCACGCAGTTGCGGACATAACTTAGGCTGGCCCGACTCGCAGGCGCGGAAGAGTATCCGTAGGTGCCGAGCCACACCTGCGACCCAGCCACCGCAGGTGCGACTCGAGGTCTTTTAATGAGTTTCCTCACCTGCGATTGTGTTTCCGTAGGTGCGGCACCGCAGGTGCGATCCTAGTGTCACAAGTACAAAACATTTGGGCTGGTTATACCAAAATCCGAGGGTTTGAAATTCACAACTCCAAACTCGATTGTGAGCTCGGGACTTCGCGATTTTCAGTGGGATTTGAAGAGGAGAATCATAGGTAACGTTTTCTAACCTTAATCCATTTGTATATCAATAATCTCTATCAATTTCCTCAATCTAATCAATGAAATTGGATGAAAAACCATGAAATTGGGATGAAATTTCCCCAAGTAGAAATCTGAGGATTTAGGGAGATTTAGACCTCGATTTTTGTTGATTCTTGTTCGAGTGGGTTCATGAGCGAATGGGTGTTCGGAAAATATAAATTTTACCCGATTCTGAGACGTGGGCCTGGGGGAATTTTTGGGCTAATTTCCTAATTTTGCGTATTAGCTTAGAAATAATTAGCTATTTTGTCCTTTGAAGTGATATTTACATTATGCAATCTATTTGAGTAGATTTGGGCCACCCGGAGTCGGATACTCGTGGCAAGAGCGTGGTATTGAATTGATTAGCACAGTCAAGGTAAGTGGGTTGCCTAATTCTGTGTTGGGGACTTCACCTTAGGTATTTTATACTGATTTTGTTACGCGGACGCCGTGTACGTGAGGTGACGAGTGCGTACACGGGTCATTGTTGCTAAAATCCTATTTTTACTTCTAGAAAATCACTCATTTTCATCCCTATATTATTGTTTCCTGTCTTAACTGAGTAGTTAGCTTAAGATTAAGCATGCCTACCTGCCCTTACTTGATTTCCTCTTATTTGCTACTAGTTGCACCATGCTTAGGTAGCTTTACTCTATTTTTGCCTGTTGTTTTTCCTGGACTGTTTAATTAAGCCGTATCCGCATACTTCTGCTTTGCATATTTAAATTGGGACTACGGACCGAGATCCGGGAGCTTTCCCCTATACTGAAATGCATGTTTAAATTGGGACTACGGACGGAGATCCGGGAGCTTTCCCCCTGTACTGTATAGCATATTTAAATTGGGACTACATACTGAGATTCGTGAGCTTTCCCCTTGTACTGCATTGCACATTTACTGTTGAGATATATGCTGTGCTGAACCAAGGGCTCTCTTTGTGTTATTAATTCTTCCAGTTTCCATTAATCCTGTTTATCTATATTTCATTTTTTTAAATTGTATATTGACTTGTTTTAAAAACTCAGTAGGGCCTCAACTTAACCTCGTCACTACTTGACTGGGGTTAGGCTTGGCACTTACGGAGTACCGAATGTGGAGTACTCACGCCCTTTCCTGCGCATGTTTTCCCCATGTGTAGATCCAGGTACCAGCACTCAGTATCGTGGCTAGGAGTCATTCTAACAGCTTCCAGGAGACCGCGAGGTAATTCTGCCGCGTCCGCAGAATCCCACGAGTCCCCTTCTACTATAGAAGATTTATGTATTTTTCCACTGCTTCATTGTATAGAGATACATTTAGTACAGAGCTTGTGACTATAGTGACATTCCGGATTTTGGGAAGTGAAAGTGTATATGCTGAGCAACTATGTTATATCTACTTAAGTTCTTTTGTGTCTTTATTTTATTGATTCTCTCATTTTCCGCAAATTTTAGGCTTACCTAGTCGTAGAGATTAGGTGCTTTCACGATACCTTCTGGAGGGCAAAATGGGTCGTGACAAGTTGGTATAAGAGCGTCTAGGTTCATAGGAGTCACAAGTCACAAACCCGTTTATTAGAGTCTCGCGGATCGGCGTGGAGACGTCTGTATCCATCATCGAGAGGCTATGTAACTGTTAAGAACAATCAAATTCTTTGGAATTCCTTATCGTGCTAGTTACTGTCCTCAAATTCTTATACTCTATTCTATTCTTGCTTGCAGATGGTTCGTATTCGTACCGGACGTACTGATGACCAGGCACCCGAGTCCCCAGTCAGAGCCACCAGATGCAGGGTCCGGGGCAGAGGATGAGCACGCGGTGCAGCCCGAGCACCGGCTAGAGTAGTGGCAGAGGAGCCCCCAACAGCTCATTTGGAGGGGCACAGGAGGTCCCTGCTGTTACTCTATACCTCCAGGAGACATTGGCCCAGTTCTTGAGTGCCTTCAACACTCTGTCTCAGGTAGGACTACTCCCGATAGCTCTAGCTACATCCCAGGCTGGAGGATGGACACAGACTCCCGCATCCCGTACTCCTGAGCAGAGGATTCATATTGGGCAGGTTCCAGAGTATATTCCTATGCCCCCAGCAGCTCCAGCCCAACTTGAGACTAGGATAGCTGTTCCTGAGGTAGAGCAACTCCGACTTGAGAGGTACAAGAAGTACCACCCAACTGAGTTCAGCAGACTAGCTTCGGATGACGCCCTGGGTTTTCTTGTGGGATGTCATCGCATTCTCTGCACTATGGGTATTGTGGAGATGAGTGGGGTTTCTTTCACTGGTTTCCAGCTGAGGGGAGCAGCTTATCAGTGGTGGCATGCTTTTGAGATTAGTAGCCCGGACGAGGCAGCTTCACTTACTTGGGCTCAGTTCTCCGAGATGTTCTTACTTGAGTTTGTCCCTCAGAGATGCAGGGATGCTTGGCGTGCAGAGTTTGAGCAGCTACACTAAGGTACCATGACTGTGTCAGAGTATGCAGTCCGTTTCAGTGATTTGGCTTGCCATGCACCAGATTAGGTTGTCACTGTCAGAGAGAGGGTTCGACACTTTATTGAGGGACTCCACCCAAGTATTCAGACCAGCATGGACAGAGAGCTGGAGACCGATATTACTTACCAGCAGGCCATGAGTATTGCCCGGAGTATTGAGACTATGTTAGCCCGGGACAGGGAGGAGAGAGAGGCCAAGAGGTCTTGAGAGACTGGTCATTTTTCAGGAGCCCGTGCACCAGCAGCACACTATGGTAGGGGCTTTGTGAGTCGCCCCGTTCATTCAGCTCTCCCAGCAGCCAGTGGTATTCCAGCTCCTCCTAGACCTCAGGAGCCTTATTATGCACCACCAGTATCTCAGGTGCCCCCTGCTCGAGGTGCTATCACTAGCCAGTTCAGCAAACCAGTTTAGAGTCAGTAGCGGCCGCCACGTCCTTCGAGGGGTTGCTTTGAGTGTGGTGACCCTCGTCATATGATCAGAGATTGCCCCAGAGCGAGGAGGGGCACACCACCTTAGGCTTAGCAGGGTGCACCACCTCAGACTTATCAGGGTGCACCACCTCAGACTTATCAGGGTGCACCACCTCAGACTTATCAGGCTCCACGTCTTCCACCAGGTCCTCCAGCTATTCTTCCAGCCCCAGCTGCTTACCCATCACCTCAGGCAACTCGAGGTGAAGGTCGGAGGTCGAGGTCACGCTAGAGGGGGAGGCTGGCCAGGTACTATGCTCTTCCGACCCAATCCAAGGCCATTACTTTAGATTCAGTCATCACAGGTATTGTTCCCGTTTGTCATAGGCATGCATTGGTATTATTTGACCCAGACTCTACATATTCATATGTGTATTCTTATTTTGCTCCACATATGGGGATATCTCGGGATTCTTTGAGTTCTCCTATTTATGTTTCTACTCCGGTGGGAGATTCTCTTGTTGTGGACCGCGTATATCGGTCACATTTGATTGCTATCAGTGGTTTTGAGACCAGAGCTGATTTATTACTACTCAGTATGGTAGATTTCGATGTTATATTGGGTATGGACTGGCTGTTTCCCTACTATGCTATTCTTGATTGTCACGCCAAGACCGTGACGGTGGCTATGCCAGGATTACCAAGGTTAGAGTGGAGAGGTTCCTTAGAGTACACTCCCCACGAAGTCATTTCTTTTATTAAGGCTCAGCGAATGGTTGAAAAGGGGTGTGATGCATATTTGGCTTATGTGAGAGATGTTAGTGTTGAGACTCCTACAGTTGAGTCAGTTCCAGCTGTCAGGGACTATTCTGATGTATTTCCAGCTGATCTTCTGGGTATTCCACCCGATATAGACATTGATTTCGACATTGACTTGTTGCTGGGAACTCAGCCCATTTCCATTCCTCCTTATCGCATGGATCCTCTTGAGTTGAAGGAGCAGTTACATGAGTTTCTTGAAAAGGGATTCATCAGTCCCAGCGTATCACCTTGGGGTGCTCCGGTGTTATTTGTTGAGAAAAAGGATGGCTCGATGGGTAAGTGTATTGACTACCGGCAGCTGAATAAGTTGACAGTGAAGAACATGTACCCCTTTCCTCACAATGATGATCTATTTGACCAGTTACATGGTGCTAGGGTGTTCTCCAAGATTGATCTACGTTCGGGTTATCATCAGTTGAAGATTCGGGAGCCGGATATCCTTAAGACTGCCTTCAGGACCAGATATGGCCACTATGAGTTCCTTGTTATGTCATTTGGGCTGACCAATGCCCCAGCAGCCTTCATGCACCTGATGCACAACATATTTTGGCCTTATCTTGATACGTTTGTCATTGTGTTCATTGATGACATTCTGGTATATTCTCGGTCCCAGGAGGACCATGAGCAGCACCTGAGGACCGTGCTTCAGACATTGAGGGAAAAGAAGTTGTATGCCAAGTTTTCTAAGTGTGAATTGTGGCTTGATTCTGTGGAATTCCTAGGCCATGTGGTGTCTTCGGATGGGATCAAGGTAGATCCGAAGAAGGTGGAGGCGGTGCAGAGTTGGGCCAGACCGTCCTCAGCTACTTAGATCCGCAGTTTCCTCCGTTTGGCTGGGTATTATCGCCCTTTTGTGGAGGGATTTTCATCCATTTCAGCGCCTATGACCAGACTGACCCAGAAGGGTGCATCTTTTATATGGACTGAGGAGTGTGAGGAGATATTTCAGAAGCTTAAGACAACCCTGACTACAGTTCCTGTATTGGTATTGCCTACCGGTTCTGGGTCCTATACAGTCTATTGCGATGTTTCGAGGACTGGCCTGGGAGTAGTGTTGATGCAGGACGGTAGGGTGATTACCTACGCGTCCAGACAGTTGAAGGTTCATGAGAAAAACTACCCTGTTCATGATCTCGAGTTGGCAGTGATTGTTCACGCCCTGAAGATATGGCGTCATTATTTATATGGTGTCCCCTATGAGATATTCATGGATCATCGGAGTTTCAACACATATTCAGGAAGAAGGATCTAAATTTGCGCCAACGTAGGTGGTTGGAGTTTCTAAAGGACTATGAAATCACTATATTATACCATCCGGGGAAGGACGATGTGGTGGCCGACGCCTTGAGAAGCCAGGCGGAGAGTTTGGGGAGTTTGTCATACCTTCATGCAGCTGAGAGGCCTCTAGCCTTAAATGTTCAGTCCTTAGCCGGTCAGCTCATGAGATTGGACCTTTCCGAGCCTTGCCGGGTATTAGCTTGTGTGGCTGCTTGATCTTCCCTTTATGACCGTATCAGAGAATGCTAGTATGATTTCCCCACCTTTTGGTTCTTCAAAATAAAGTCCAGCGGGGTGATGCCAGGGATGTGACCATAGGTGATGACAGGGTGATGAGTATGCATGGCCGTATTTATGTGCCCAACGTGGATGGGCTTCAGGAGTTGATTCTTGAGGAGGCCCATAGTTTGCGGTATTCCATCCATCCGAGTACCGCGAAGATGTACCAGGATCTGAGACAACACTATTGATGGCGAAGGATGAAGAAAGATATAGTGGAGATTTTAGCCAAGTGTCTCAACTGTCAGCAAGTCAAATGTGAGCATCAGATACCGGGAGGGTTACTTCAGCAGATTGAGCTTCCAAAGTGGAAGTGGGAGTGGATCACCATGGATTTTGTGGTTGGACTTCCTCGGACTTTGAGGAAGCATGATGCTATTTGGGTGATTGTGGATCGACTGACCAAATCAACCCATTTCATTCCAGTGCCGACTACATATTCATTTGAGAGGTTGGATGAGATTTATATTAGAGAGATTGTTCGCCTCCACGGTATCCCAGTATCTATCATTTCAGACAGAGGTACATAGTTCACTTCACGGTTCTGCAGAGTCGTCCAGCAGGAGTTAGGCACCAGGGTAGAGTTGAGTACATCTTTCCACCCTCAAATAGACGGGCAGTCTGAGCGCACGATTCAGATTCTCGAGGATATGCTCCGTGCATGTGTGATATATTTTGGAGGGTCATGGGATTGATACTTGCCCCTTGTAGAGTTTGCTTATAACAACAGCTACCAGTCCAACATTTAGATGGTGTCGTATGAGGCTTTGTATGGTAGGTGGTGCAGGTCTCCCGTGGGATGGTTTGAGTCGGGCGAGGCTCGATTGTTGGGTACAGACTTGGTTCAGGATGCCCTAGACAAGGTGAAGGTGATTCAGGAGATACTTCGCACATCTCAGTCCAGGCAGAAGAGCTATGCGGACCGGAAGGTTCGTGACTTGGCATTTATGGCTGGTGATCAGGTATCGCCTATGAAGGGCGTCATGAGGTTCAGGAAGAAGGGCAAGCTGAGTCCGAGATTTATTGGCCCTTTTGAGGTGTTGCGACGTGTTGGGGAGGTTGCTTATGAGCTAGCCCTGCCTCCCAGCCTGACAGGGGTTCATCCGGTGTTCCACGTCTCCATTCTCCAGAAGTATCACGGAGACCCGACTCATGTTTTGGATTTCAGCTCAGTCCAGTTGGACAAGGATCTATCATATGTTCAGGAGACTGTGGCTATATTGGACATACAGGTCAGGAAGCTCAGATCGAAGAATATTGCCTCAGTTAAGGTTCAGTGGAGGGGTTATCCAGTCGACGAGGTGACTTGGGAGACCGAGCAAGATATGCGGAGTCAGTACCCTCATCTTTTCACAGCTTCAGGTATGTTTCTATACTCGTTCGAGGACGAACGAATTTCTTAAGAGGGGGAGGATGTAACGACCCGGCCAGTTGTTTTGAGAATTAGCGCCCCGATCCCCTATTGACCGCTTCTCCCATGTCCATTTATATTATTGTAACTTGTCGAAGCGTTGAGTGATGAAATCCGGGGTGATTTTGGACACATAGTCCATAAATATTGAATTTAGCTTTAAGATTCTGGCCGTAGATAGAGATGGGTGATTTCGGGGTTATGATCATGTTCGGAATGTGTTTTCCAGGTCCGTTGTGGATTTAGGCTTGAATTGGCAAAAGTTAGAATTTTGGCGATTTCGGCCTATAAGTGAAATTTTTATATTGGACTTGGAATGGAATTCCGAAAGCGATAACAAGTCTGTAATGTCATTTGTGACCTTTGTGCAAAATTTGAGGTCATTCGGATGAGTTTTGACGTGTTTCGACATCGGATGTGAATTCTAGAAATTTCATAATTTCTTAGGCTTGAATCTATGCATAATTGATGATTTTGATGTTATGAGATGTGTTTTTAAGGCTTGACCAAGTTTGAACAAGGTATTAGGGTCATTTGGTAGGTTTGGTTGAGGTCCCGGGGGCCTCAGGGTTGTTTCGGATGCCCAACGGGTGAATTTGGGACTTTAAGAGCAGTTGAACCATTCTGGTTCTGGTGTCTCGCACCTGCAATGGTATTTCCGCAAGTGCGGACATGCAGGTGTGAAGGGGGTGCACGCAGGTGCGAACGTAGCTTAGGATGGCCCGACTCGCAGGCACGGAAGAGTATCCGTAGGTGCGGAGCCGTACCTGCGACCCAGCCACCGCAGGTGCGACCCCAGGTCTTTTAATGAGTTTTTGCACCTGCGATTGTGTTTCCGCAGGTACGTCTCCGCAGGTGCGATCCCAGTGTCGCAGGTGCGAAACATCTGGGCTGGTTATACCAAAATCCGAGGGTTTGAAATTTTAACTCCAAAATCTATTGTGAGCTCGGGACTTGGCGATTTTCAGTGGGATTTGAAGAGGAGAATCATAGGTAACATTTTCTAACCTTAATCCATTTGTATATCAATAAACTCTATCAATTCCCTCAATCTAATCAATGAAATTGGACGAGAAATCATGAAATTGGGATGAAATTTCCCCAAGTAGAAATCTGAGGATTTAGGGAGATTTAGACGTCGAATTTTGTTGATTCTTGTTCGAGTGGGTTCATGAGCGAATGGGTGTTCGAGGAATATAAATTTTACCCGATTCCGAGACGTGGGCCCGGGGGAATTTTTTGGAAAATTTCCTAATTTCGCGTATTAGCTTAGAAATAATTAGCTATTTTGTTCCCTTGAAGTGATATTTAAATTATGCAATCGATTTGAATAGATTTGGGCTACCCGAAGACGGATACTCGTGGCAAGAGCGTGGTATTGAGTTGATTAGCGCAGTCCCATACTCGCGGACGCCGTGTATGTGAGGTGACGAGTGCGTACACAGGTCATTGTTGCTAAAATCCTATTTTTACTTCCAAAAAATCACTCATTTTCATCCCTATATTATTGTTTCCTGTCTTAACTGAGTAGTTAGATTAAGAGTAAGCATACCTACCTGCCCTTACTTGATTTCCTCTTATTTGCTACTAGTTGCAGCATGCTTAGGTAGCTTTACTCTATTCTTGCCTGTTGTTTTTCCTAGACTGTTTAATTAAGCCGTATCCGGCATACTTCTTCTTTGCATATTTAAATTTGGACTACGGACCGAGATCCGGGAGCTTTCCCCCTGTACTGAAATGCATATTTAAATTGGGACTACGGATGGAGATCCGGCTTTCCCCCTATACTGCATAGCATATTTAAATTGGGACTACGGACTGAGATCTGTGAGCTTTCCCCTTGTACTGCATTGCACATTTACTGTTGAGATATATGCTGTGCTGAGCCAAGGGCTCTCTTTCTGTTATTAATTCTTCCAGTTTCCATTAATCTTGTTTATCATTGCTTATCTATATTTCACTGTTTTAAATTGTATATTGACTTGTTTTAAAAACTCAGTAGGGCCTCAACTTGACCTCATAATTATTTGACTGGAGTTAGGCTTGGCACTTATGGAGTACCGAATTTGGAGTACTCACGCCCTTTCCGGCGCATGTTTTCCCCATGTGCAGATCCAGGTACCAGCACTCAGTATCATGCTTAGGAGTCGTTCTAGCTGGCTTAAAACTACCCTAACCCCAACCCACTCATAACCTTGTGCGTTCGCACTCCCTTGAGTGCGTTCGCATAGGGAAACACCTGGAGACCAGAAAGCGACTATTACACTAGATTTTTCTATGTTTTCACACCCCCACACCTACCCGAAACTCACCCGAGCCCTCGGGGCTTAAAACTCAATATGCACATAACCTCAAAAACATCCTACGGACCTATTCGAGTTATCAAATCACCAAAGTAACATCATAAACATCGAATTAAACCCCAAAATCAATGAAATTTCTCAAAACTTCTTTAAACATCCAATTTTGCATTTAAGGTCCGAATCACATCAAACTAAGTCTGTTTCTTACCAAATTTCACAGATAACACATATAAGACATATCGAACCTGTACCGGGATCCGGAACCAAGATACGGGCCCGATACCACAGGTTTCACATAACATTTCATTTTCAAAAACCTTTATATTTCTCAGAAAACAAATTTTTAAAAAAATTCATTTCTCGTACTTGGGACCTCGGAATTCGATTCGGGGCATACTCCCAAGTCCCATATTTTCCTACGGACCTTCCGGGACCGTCAAATCACGGGTACGGGTCCGTTTACCAAAAACGTTGACCGAAGTCAACTTTATTCAAATTTCTAATACAAAATTATCATTTTTATCAGTTTTTCACATAAAGGCTTCCCGGCTACATGCCCGGGCTACGCATGCAAATCGAGGTAAGATAGAAGGAGGTTTTCACGACCTCAGAACACAGAATTAGGTAGGAATATACAGGATGACCTTTTGGGTCATTACATCCTCCCCCTCTTAAACAAACTTTCGTCCTCGAACTAGCCAAGATTCACCTTGAACTCATCCAATCGCTGATGGTATACTTTCAACAGATAACCGCAGGTGATCCAACGTCACCCAACCCACATAAGCCCAATGAAACAATCAATACCGCAATATAGACTTCACATCACCACCAATAAGACTCATATCTATACTTCTCACCCTCTACTCATTTACAAAAGATCCGACTCTAAATCCATATCTGGCATTAGCCTTAATCAGCTGCATCAACTCATGATTACACTCACAAGGCACGACCACACAACATAGTACATCACACATAGGCTCATATAACATTTTTGATCACAACAGCTGCCCGAAACCAACTCGACATTGGCAATTAGCCCCACATCTGAAAGAACTCTGTTTTCCAAACCCTATAACACTAATAATGATGCAATGAATAAGAAGACTTCATTATTAAAAATCCGAGTCACCAGCCACAACTGACACCACCGGGCACACATCTCGCAAACTAAACTAAAGAAATAGATATCAAAATGACTGAATATGAAAATAGAAACATATAAAGGAACTATCAAACAAGCCCATAGGCATAACTCTATATCCATACCGACATACCAAAAGCAATATGACAAGGAGGAAGCAAAGCATATGAACAAATCACAAGGATTCTATCCTGATAAAATTCCACCGCGGTACTCAGCCTGTTCCAAACATATCGAATCAAAAATATCATGAGGACCTCGCCCTCAACTCTGAATCACATACCGAGAATATATCATACCAATTGAAATTCCTCCACTGATTCATCTCAGCTGATAAAATCATAACGCTAGCTGATCTCACATCCCGATGGAGTATCAAATCACAACTCGTAAAAAACATACTCAGAAAATCACATAAAGCTTACCATGAAGAACAACAAGGACTCACTTCCAGTTTCACTACTATCAAGAATGAAAGAAACGACGATAGACACGGGCTACTACTCATAGAATCTACCAACAAGAGCAAACACAAAATGGAGTGCAAAACATGGAACTCACTCATAAATGAAACAACAAATAAGGGAACGCGTCTCGACCAACAGAACTATAATGAAATACAATTTGTGCCCCTCTGTAACACATCAAAACATACCTGTGTGATAATATCTAGCACATTGGCCTCCGGCCTACTATATGCAACACATCAATGGGTCGGGCCTCCCCCTCTTAGGCGCCCTCTACTCACCTGAATACCCTTCTACCACACACCTACCTGAATCCTGGGACATTCTCTCACCCTGTGGCTAACATCTCCACACTGAAAATAATCTTGCTGCCAACATGGCTGTGGAAAAACACACAATACGAATCCTCTGAGACCAATAAGTACCTGAAATCCCATGCGAAGCTGGTAATGCAAACTAAACTGGTTGACCCACAAAATTGCTACCGTGTCGTACCTTGCCTCCATAATACGGCCCAGTAGATTCCTCCGATCTACGAGGCCTCATTGCCTCCCCGAACTCTCTCACTGATCTCGTCTGTCCTCTCGCTCCCAGTCCCACGTGCTCTCTAATCGGCGAGCGATCCCCACTACCTGCTGAAACGAGGCATCCTACTCTAACTCTCGAGTCCCGCTGAATCGATTATCATGCCTGAATCTCCCAAATGACTCTACAGACTCCTCTCCTAACTGAAGCAACCAAGTGAAGTGCATGTCTGGCCAACTCACTGAATCTAACGACATTTTCCAATAGTGACACAGCGCCCTGACGCAATTGCTCAAACTCCGCTAAACCTCCCTCAAAGCATCTCCGAAAGACTGAATCCATGCTAGTGGAGCTAACTCGGCCAGGTCACCCCATCTCATATGCCACCACCACAAATCCACCCGCTACTCTGAACCTGAGACGTGATAAAGCAATCCCGCTCGTCTCTACAATAACCGAAGTACGAAGAATATAGTGACAATCCCCCCTAAAACCCAGGGCACCATCTGCCGCCAATCCACTGAAAGATAGAAGGGTGGAACTTCCTGTACCTCTCAAGTCCAAGGTATTCTTCCTCCGAGGCTACTGTCCTAACCACGGGCTGAACTGAAACCACATGTCGTGCTGCCATAACAACAGGAACCTGACCAATATGATATCGCTACTCTGGAGTGTAGATGGTGGGAGTCTGAACTCCGTCCCTGTTCTGTGAAGCAACTGGTGCACTAGAATCAACCCTGCCTGAGTCGATGTATCAACTGTACTCAAAACTGTGCTCAGGTCTCCTGAAGTCTGGGGTAGTAACAGGCTCCCCCAGTACCTGTCCCCCAACTAGAACTACTGGCGACTCCTTAACGGCTGCTCTGGTAGGAATCTTAACTGCGACACGTGCTCCTCGTTGGCCTCTGTCTCTGACCCTTGCGACATTTTCTTCGGAGTAACATCATCAGGAACCGCCGCTCGTGTCCTCACCATCGGTGAGAGCATGGAACAATAATTTCAAACTTTAAGATCAATAAACTCGCACGATAGGAATGAAGGAAGTGAAATTGTCCTATTAGTTCCGTAGCCTCTCGAAGATAAGTACAGACGTCTCCGTACCGATCCACAGGACTCTACTAAACTCGCTTATGACTCGTAGCACCTATGAACCTAGAGCTCTGATATTAACTTGTCACGACCCAGATTCCCTTCGTTGGGTATCGTGATGGAACCTAGTCTTAGGGACTAGGTAAGCCTAGGAGTTACTGAATAACAACAAAAATAAAAGGAAAACTAACAATCTTGAAATAGAATCTCAACAGAATATACAAAATTCCCCAAAACCGATAGTACAAGCCATAAGCTCTACGAATATTCTACAACTTCTAAGTACAAATGTTTGAAAATAGATACAACAATGTATGAATAATAAATACAAAGAAGGTGACTCCACGCTTGCGAACGCAACAACAGGTTACCTTGAGTGTCCTCGGCAACCATCCACACATCTACTACAATATATACCTGGATCTGCACACAAAAATGTGCAGAAGTGTAGTATGAGCACACCACAACGGTGCCCAGTAAGTATCAATACTAACCTCGGTGGAGTAGTGACGAGGACTAGTCAAGACACCGCTGGTCTACAAGATAAATAACATGAACGTAGAAATGACTGAATGTTGCATCTATCTAAGAATTCACGGAATAATTTACAACAATGACAATATAAAGCGGAAGGAAATTACAGAAATCAATCACGAAACAGAACAAACATACCCAGAAAGATGGACAAAAAAACAAGCCAAACCGCAAGGAAACACGATACAATAGAGAACACCAATTACTCAACTCTACCTCGGTTTGTTCACATCGGGCCTTAGCCACAAACATCCATAAACTGGTGGAAATCTTTAAACAACAGTTCATATGAAAACCTTTTGCAAATAAAATCATTTTAGTATGGAAGAGTTTCCTTTGAAAACATATTTTCTCCAAAAGTAGATATAAGTATGTTTAATATAGAGAATTACGTAAAACATAGTTTCTTTCAAAATACGAAACTTCTCAAAGATGCTTTCCCAATAAATGACTTCCAAATATCATTTTAGTATGGTCTAGTGATTTTTAAATGTACCTTCGATGTATAAGTCATTCAAATATAATCATTTCAAACCATCGCCTTTTCAATGATACATTTCAATAAAATCCCTTGATCAAAATCTCCTCAAGATTTATCCACCGGGACTCAGTCCGTAACTCAGAAGTTACCGTGCCGTACAGGAGGAATACCAAATATTTCCAATAAATGCAGTAAAAGATCAGTAGGAATATCCAAATTTAGAACAACGAAATAAAATGCAAACACAAGTGCACGACATCACCCTTCGTGCTTTTACTCTCATTCTCACCAAAACAAGTGCACGACATCACCCTTCATGCTTGACTCTCATTCTCACCAAAACAAGTGCACGGCATCACCCTTCGTGCTTTTACTCTCATCCTCACAACAAATAAATAGATACGTCACGGCATTATCGTTCGTGCTTTAATATCATTACATGGCACGACACTATCCTTCGTGATTTAATATCATAACATGGCACGCCATTATCCTTCGTGCTTTAATATCATAACAAGGCACGACATCACCCTTCGTGCTTTAATATCATAACATGGCACAACATCACCCTTCGTGCTTTAACACTCTCATCCTCACAATACACGGCATAACCCTTCGTGCTTTACATTTTTCCTCACCCAAACAATATCAAGAACAACAGTTTGGCAAGGAAAAACCAACAGTATGACCCATAAATCCCCACGTCCCGGCAAGGGAGTCAACAATACAAACAATATCATTAAAAACATAACCAGTAATAGAAACTACATCATCTCGGCAAGGGAGTCAACAGTACAAACAATATCATTAGCAGCATAAACAGTAATAGAAACTATCACATCCCGGCAAGGGAGTCAACAATAGAAACAATATCATTAACATCATAAAAAGTAGTAGAAACCATAACATACCGGCAAGGGAAATAGCTATAACCAATCTCACTTAAACAGTTAACTTCACGGAGTAACACTCAGCTTAAACAAAGGCCCAGTAATAGGCAACATCAAGGAAATACCCATAGCATAAATGTTTAACAATTAGACCTAAGTGGCACATAACGGAATAGTCATTTAAATCATAATGTAAGACTCACGGGCATGCTTGACTCCAATGAATAGATGTTCCAACTACGTCTAGTTAACTATAAGGCTAGATGACACTAACTATAGTCAATTAGGCAAGCTAGGAAGAAAATATAGCATGATTATAAGAAAAGTATAATATTCAGTTAAGTCAAGTAAAGTCAAATAGCCAACGAAAGAATCCAAAAACAAGTAATTCTAATTTAAACTGGAAGGGATGAAATTAACAACCAATGATTCAAATGTAACAATTACAAATCAAACACAGGTGATATAAGAATCTATGAATCCTAAAAGGGAAATCTAATTGCAAATAAGGACGAGTACACACTCGTCACCTCGCATACTCGGAATACAATCAACAAGGAAGACTCAATCCTAAGGGGTAGTTCCCCCACACAAGGTTAGGCAAGATACTTACCTCGACTCCAAGAATCCAAATCAAGCCTCTAGCAACGCTTTTCCTCTCGAATACGACTCTGAAACAATTGTATGTAGACATAATCGACTCAATAACATCAATAATTACTCAACAATTCAATTTCAAGGCATAATCCTAACATTCTTCAAAAAATTCTAAAATTCGACCACGGGCCCGCTTGGTCGAAACACGAGGTTCGGACCAAAACCCGATCACCCATTCCCCCACAAGCCCGAATATATAATTTATTCTGAAACCCGACCTCAAAACGAGGTCAAATTCCCAAAAATTCGAAAAGTCCTAACTCTACCCAAAACCTCAATTTCTACCCTTTAATTCCATGTTTTTAGGCCTAGAATCTAATAATGGTTGATGAAAATGGAAGAAAATGAAGTTAGAATCACTTACCTATGAACATATGGTGGAAGAGCTCTTCAAAAATCGCCTATGGGGTGTGGGGAAGAAGGAGTTTGAGAAAAATGGGGGTGAGTCCCGTATGGATTCTGTTTTTGGCTATTAAAATGACTGGATGGATTTAAAGCAGTGCGTTCGCAGCAAGAGGCCTTCGTTCGCACATGCTTAGATTTATTGGGCAGTGTGTTCGCGGTTGTGGGGCCTCGTTTGCACAGGGTATTTGCACCCAGCCCCCAGGACCCCCTCTAGACCTATGCGTACACGACTTAGTCTCCGCGTTCCCATAGCTTACTTTGGCCCCGACTCCGTGATCGCATCCTAAAGAGTGTGTTCGCACTGGCTTAAAACTACCCTAACCCCAACCCGCTCATAACCTTGTGAGTCCGCACTCCCTTGAGTGCGTTCGCATAGGGTAAACACCTGGACACCAGAAAGGGGCTATTACACCAGATTTTTCTATGTTTTCACACCCCGACACCTACCCGAAACTCACCCGAGCCCCCGAGGCTCAAAACTCAATATGAACACAACCTCAAAAACATCCTGTGGACCTATTCGAGTAATCAAATCACCAAAGTAACATCATAAACATCGAATTAAACCCCAAAATCAATGAAATTTCTCAAAACTTCTTTAAACATCCAATTTTGCATTTAAGGTCTGAATCACGTCAAACTAAGTCTGTTTCTTACCAAATTTCACAGATAACACATATAAGACATATCAAACCTGTACCGGGGCTCCGGAACCAAGATACGGGCCCGATACCACAGGTTTCACATAACATTTCATTTTCAAAAACCTTTATATTTTTCAGAAAACAATTTTCTTTAAAAATTCATTTCTCGGACTTGGGACCTCGGAATTCGATCTCGGGCATACGCCGAAGTCCCATATTTTCTTACGGACCCTCCGGGATCGTCAAATCACATGTCCAGGTCTATTTACCAAAAACGTTGTCCGAAGTCAACTTTATTCAAATTTCTATTACAGAATTATCATTTTTATCAGTTTTCACATAAAGGTTTCCCGGCTACACGCCCGGGCTACACACACAAATTGAGGTAAGATAGAAGGAGGTTTTCACAACCTCGGAACACAGAATTAGCTAGGAATATATGGGATGAACTTTTGGGTCATCACACACAACCAAACTAAGCACATCTGAAGGGCCTTGGAAAACAGTGGTATACACACAGAGAAAAGGCAAAGAGCGGGTAAACACTCAAAACCAACCCCATTGATGACTTATTTGATCACTTACAGGGTGTCAGGGTGTTTTCCAAGATTGACTTGAGTTCAGGCTATCATAAGTTGAAGATTCGTGAGCCAGATATCCCCAAGACTGCTTTGAGGACCCGATATGGTCACTATGAGTTTCTTGTCATGTCTTTCGGGATGACCAATGCCCCAAAAACCTTCATGCTTTTGATGCACAGTGTGTTCCGGTCTTATCTTGACTCCTTCATCATTGTGTTCATTGACGACATTCTTGTTTACTCCTGAACTCGGGAGGATCATGAGCAGCACCTAAGGACGGTGCTCCAGAGTTTGAAAGAGAAGATGTTGTACGCAAAGTTTTCTAATTGTGAGTTTTGGCTAGACTCAGTGGCATTTTTGGGTCATGTAGTATCGAGTTATGGGATCAAGGTAGATCCAAAGAAGGTTGAGGCAGTGTAGAGTTGTCCTAGACGTCATCAGCTACTTAGATCCGTAGTTTTTTTGGTTTTGCAGGGTATTGCCATCGTTTTGTAGAGGGATTCTCATCTATTGCAGCACCTATGACCAGGCTGACCCAGAAGGATGCTCCATTCAGGTGGTCAGAGGAGTGTGAGCAGAGCTTTCAGAAGCTCAAGACAGCTTTGACTACAGCCCCAGTATTGGTATTGCCTACAGGTTCGGGGTCTTAAACCGTATATTGTGATGCCGGTGTTGATGCAGGACGGTAGGGTGATTGCCTATGTGTCTAGACAGTTGAAGGTGCATGAGAAGAACTATCCTGTCCACGATGTTGAGTTAGCAGTATTGTTCACGCCCTGAAGATTTGGCGGTACCATTTGTACAATGTGCCTTATGAGATCTACACCGAGCATCGGAGTTTGCAGCATCTGTTCAAGAAACATGATCTTAATTTGTGTCAGCGGAGGTTGTTGGAGCTACTTAAGGATTATGATATCACCATTTTGTACCACCCAGGGAAGGACAATGTGTTGGTCGATGCTTTGAGTCACCAGACGAAGAGTTTGGGGGGATTATCATATCTTCCAACAGCAGAGAGACCCTTAGCATTGGATGTTCAGGCCTTAGCCAGCCAGTTTGTGAGGTTTGATATTTCTAAGCCGAGTCGAGTGTTGGCTTCTGTGATCTTATGGTCTTCTCTTTATGATCGTATCAGGGAGCGTCTATATGATGACCCTCACCTGCTTGTCCTCAAGGACACATTCTAGCACAGTGATGCTAGGGAGGTTACTATTGGGGATGATGGCGTATTGAGGATGCAGGGCAGACTATGTGCGCCTCATGTTGATGGTTTGCGTAAGTTGATTCTTCAGGAGGCTCATAGCTCGCGATACTCTATTCATCCGAGTGCCGTGAAGATGTATCGGGACTTGAGGCAACATTATTGTTGGAGGAGGATGAAAAAGGACATAGTGGAGTATATTTCTCAGTGCCTAAATTGCCAGCATGTGAAGTATAAGCATCAGCGGCCAGGTGGGTTGCTTCCGAAGTTTGAATTCCGTAGTGGAAATGGGAGCAGATCACTATGGATTTCGTTGTTGGACTCCCACGAACTCAGCGAAGGTTGGATGCAGTTTGGGTGATTGTGGATTGGCTGACCAAGTCAACGCATTTCATTCTAGTGATGACTACATATTGTTCTGAGCAGCTGGCTCGAATATACATCCGTGAGATCGTCAGGTTTCATGGCGTACCGGTATCTATTATCTCTGACCGGGGTACACATTTTATATCATGGTTGTAGAGAGCTGTACAGCAGGAGTTGGGTACTAGAGTGGAGCTGAGCACAACATTTAACCCTCAGACGGACGGCAGTCCGAGCGCACTATTCTGATATTAGAGGATATGTTCCGTGTGTGTGTGATGGAGTTTGGAGGGTCATGGGACCAGTTCTTGCCACTTACAGAGTTTTCCTACAATAACAGTTATCAGTCGAGCATTCAGATGGCACCGTATGAGGCTCTGTATGGTTAGGCAGTGTCGGTCCCTAGTGGGTTGGTTCGAGCCAGGCGAGATCAGATTATTGGGTACATACTTGGTCCAGGATGCCCTGGATAGGGTAAAGGTGATTCAGGATCGATTTCGCACAGACCAGTCCAGACAGAAGAGTTATGCGGACCGGAAAGTTCGCGATGTAGCATTCATGGTTGGAGAGCAGGTCTTGCTTCAGGTATCGCCTATGAAGGGCATTATGAGGTTCGGAAAGAAGGGCAAGCTGAGCCCAAGGTACATTGGTCCTTTTGAGGTGTTGCGACGTGTTGGGGAGGTCACTTATGATATTGCTCTACCTTCTAGCCTAGCTGGAGTTCATCCATTATTGCACATTTCTATGCTCCGGAAGTATCACGGTGATCCGACTCATGTATTGGATTTCAGCTCAGTCGAGTTGGACAAGGATATATCTTATGTTAAGGAGCCAATGGCTGTTTTGGACAGGCTGGTCAGAAAGCTAAGGTCAAAGAACATTGCTTCAGTAAAAGTTCAGTGGAGCGGTCAGCCGGTCGAGGAGGCGACTTGGGAGATCGAGCAGGATATGCGCAACCGTTATCCTCATCTTTTCACAGCTTCAGGTATGTCTCATTTAAGGACAAAAGATTATTTTAAGAGGGGGAGGATGTGACGACCCGGCTGGTCGTCTTAAGAGTTATAGCCCCGATCCTCTATTAACTGCTTTCCCCATATCTATTTCCGCTATTGTGTCTTACGGGGAGGTTTCGTTTTAGTTTTTGGAAGTGTTTGGGACACTTAGTCCCTAAATGGGAGCTTAAGCCTTAGGATTTGGACCGTAGTTGAAACTGTGTGGAGACGACTCCGAAATGGAGTTACATCAACTCTGTTAGCTCTGTTAGGTGATTTTGGACTTTGGGACGTGTACAAATTGTGTTTTGGAGGTCTGTAGTTCATTTAGGCTTGAAATGGCGAAAGTCGAATTTTTGAAAATTTTGGTCGGTAGTGGAATTTTTGATATTGAGGCGGGATTCCGATTCTGGAAGTTGGAGTAGGTCCGTAGGGTTGAATATGACTTGTGTGCAAAATTTGGGGTCAATCAGACGTGGTTTGATAGGTTTCGGCGTCGGTTGTCAAGTTTGGAAATTCTAAGTTCTTTAAGTTTGAATTAGAGGATGATTCATGAATTTAGCATTGTTTGAGGTCGTTTGAGGGCTCGACTAAGTTTTTATGGTGTTTTATGAATGGTTGGTATGTTTGGTTGAGGTCTCGGGGGCCTCGGGTGAGTTTCGGGTGCTTAACGGATGGAAAATTGGACTTGTGCATATTTTAAAGTTGCTGGTTTTCTGGTGTTTTCGCACCTGGGGTGGGAAGTCCGCAGGTGCGGCCCCACAAAAGAGAGGAGGAGGTCGCAGGTGCATTTTTGGTCATAAGATCCTAGCATCTGCGCATCCGCAGATGCGACGTGGTGGTCGCAGAATCGGATTGGGGGAGGAAGCCAAGTTTCCGCAGAAGCGGACGAGTTAGCGCAGAAGCGCATCCGCATATGCAGATATATGTACGGAGGTGCGGAGTCGAAGTACTTAATGAAATCTGCATGTGCGGATTTTTAGCCGCAAAAGCGGTACCGCAGATGTGTGTTATTAACCACCGGTGTGTTTAACTGGTTGAAAAGGGACCAAATCGAGGGTTTGATTCATTTCTTCATTTTTGGGCTTAAAGCTTGGAAATTGGCAATTTTTCGAGTTTAACTGGTAGAAAAGGGACCAAATTTCTTAGTTTTGATTAGAATTTAGACACCAGATTTGGATAATTTTGGTACGAGTGAACTCGTGAGTGAATGGGTGTTCATATTTGGTAACCTTTACTCGATTTTGAGATGTGGGTCCGGAGAGTTTTTCTGGGACGAATTTCCAATTTCTTGTTTTAGATTTGATTTCAGTTGCTAGATTAGTTCCTTGTAGTTGTATTCATGTTATGTAATTGATTTTGGCTAGATTTGGGCCATTCAGAGTTAGATTTTTCTGGAGAGAGCGTTGTTTCGGATTGATTTGAGCTTGGTTCGAGGTAAGTGGCTTGCCTAACCTTGTGTGGAGCAACTCCCCTTAGAATTTGTACTGTTTTGATATATGAGCGCCGTGCACATGAGGTGACGAGTAAGTTCATGAGATAATTATTGTAAAAACATGGTTTCTACTAAGTAATAACATGTTTCCCTTCTTATTTGAGTCTTATCAGCATGTGTAGTATCCTGCTAGACTAGAATAACATGCCTACTTGCCTTAACTATTTATCTGAACTTCGTGCAACATGTTTAGTGAATTTACCTGTTTTTCCTTAACTTGTACTTAGGCTGAATCGTAGGATTCCGTGTTGTAATTACTGAATTCAATTGTTTGGGCTGCAAATTTACTTTGGGACTACGGAACGGTATTCCGGGAGATCCCTTTCTGCATATTTACTTTGGGACTATGAAATGGTATTCTAGGAGATCACCATGTCTTGCATATCTACTTTGGGACTATAGAACGGTATTCCGGTAGATCCACATGCACGTTTACGTTTTGGACTACGAGACGGTATCTCGGGAGATCCCCTGTTGAATTTCTGTGTACTGAGCTGTTATCTTTCTATGATTTCTTTCTTGTTCAATTTCAGTCTTCATTTTACTGCGTTATTTCATTCTTGCCTTGATTTATTACTTATACACCAATAGGGCCCTGACCCCGGCGTCCCCTTTCTGTGACCCTATACTTTAATGTTTTTTATTTATTTCACAAATAATTGTATTTTCTTTCAGACAAATACTTCTAGTAAAATATTAGTATGTTCGTGAATTGTGACTCCGTATTCTGGGTAGTAATAGTATGTAATCAAAGTTGTTATTTATATAGTTTTGCGTTTATTTTGATTTATTATAGCTTGGTTTCTGATAATCACATTAATGTAAAGAATTGGCTAAATAACCTCTAACGTTGGCTTGTCTAGCAAGTGTAATGTTAGGCGCCATCACGGTCCCAACGGTGAGGATTCCGGATCGTGACAATTTATCTTGTATAACGAAGAATATTTTTCACATAAGGGATTCGATGATTATAAATTGTTTAATTTGTTTATTTCTCCCTAAGCATATATTCGATTTATAGAAATTTAAAAAGTTTATCCATAACTATAATTAACCCTTTATATTTCATATACCAAAATGGGCTGATGTAGTGTGTTACAACTGGTTCAATTGAACTTATAACTTTCAATGCAGAGTAAAAATAAGTGTAAAATTTATTAAAATTGTAAAGATATGAATCCATAACTTTAAAAATAAAATTTGCTCAATACTAAAAACCTTAAAAGCTGAACCACAAAATTTAAATCTTGGATCCGCCTCTGTGTACCATGGTAACACTACTAGAAATCCGCTAAAAACTGTCCAAAATTTTTCGGCCAACGTTGGTCGATCAAAAAAAGCCACCAAAAACCGTACAAGTTGGGCGGAAACTGAAAAAAAATTTTACATTTAAAAATAAATAAATACCGACCAAAGTTGGTCGGTAAATTGGTCAACATGTTGATCGAGCTGGTCAGACTTGTTTAGTCAAAGAAATTTTTAGATTGCCGACCAACTTTGGTCGGTAATGTGGACCCAACCTTTAATTTTAATAATTATTTTATTATTTAAAATATTTTATAAAATTTAAAGAATTTTTATTTAAAATTACTGACCAAAGTTGGTCGGTTAATGCAGGGGAAGCTGGTCGGTATTTTTTATTTTCTAGAAAATAACCGACCAAATTGGTCGGTTATTCGGTCAACATTGGTCAAACTTTTGAACCACTTTTATATTTACTATCTAAATAATATAAATGTTCGTTAACACTTTTGTAATACAAATAATGAATACACTAACATATACTATATATAACATGCTATATATGTAGTCAAACATGGTCAAACTTTAACAAGCTATATATACACACACTAACATATGCAATAACAAGCTATATATATACACACTAATATACACTATAACAAGCTATATATATAGTTAAAGTGAAGTGTGATTGTGTGTGTGTGTGTGTATATATATATATATATATATATAGGTATAGCCGTATATATATAAGAACACGAAGCGCCAGGACTACATGGTCGGGTTCTTTTAGGGATAGACTTGTGAAGTTCCTAATTACTATATATACACTTTATCATCAAATATATCTATTTGTAAATTGATTTATCGACTTATAACTTACTTAGGTGCATTGATGAATATTAAAAATAAAAAGTTTGACCTATATCGACTAATAGTAAAAACAAAACGTCTCGACCTATATCGATTAATCTATGTCATGCATTAGTGATGAATGAATGAAAAATAAAAGAATTAATACTAAACATATTTGACATGTGTGTGTGTATATATATTAACTAAACAAGTTATAGGTCAAACTTTAACAAGCTATATATACACACACTAACATATACTATAACAAGCTCTATATATAGTTAAATTATTACAGTGAAGTGTGTTTTTGTGTGTGTGTGTGTGTGTATATATATATATATGTATAGCCGTATATATATATATATATATATAAAAACATGAAGCGCCAGGACCACATGGTCGGGTTCTTTTAGGGATAGACTTGTGAAGATCCTAATTAGTATATATAATTTATCATCAAATATATCTATTTTGTAAATTGATTCATTGACTTATAACTTACTTAGATGCATCGATGAATGTTAATCGATGATTCATCAAAACGTCTTGACCTATATATTGATTAATCTATGTCATGCATTATTAGTCAAGAACGAATGAAAAAAGAAGTTATTAGCATCAATTACAATATAGTGTATATGTGTGTGTAAGAAAAATTACTCATATACTTAATTATAACTTAGAACATTTACTTAGATAGATGCTATTATAATTTATTAAAAGTAAATAGTTAATATAATTATTTATAAAGATTATGCTTACAGTTAAAAAATAATTTAGTTTTTTTTTTGAAAAACCGATCAAAGTTGGTCGGTTTTTGGTCAAACGATCAACACTTAATGTACCGACCAACTTTGGTTGGCAATTCTGAAATCAGAATTGAAATACGGGCCCCCCCCCCCCCATTACTCTTACCTTTCTTCCCCAAATTTCCCCTAACTCCTCACTGATACCTTCCCCTCTCCTTCTCTATTTACCTCACATAAATCCCATTCCCCACCTCGCGTTGCCACTGCCCAGCTGTCGCCATTGTCGTGCCGTCGCCGATGCCACTGCCGCCCCTCTCCTTCTCCACCTCCTAAAAAATTCTAGGTTTGAATCACAACCCATTTCTTTGTTAATTCTAGGTTTTGTTAATTAGTTATGAATTAGTTTCAACTGATTATTTGAACACTGCATTTTATTGAAATCTAGAGTTTAGGTCTTATTTTAATTAGTTTTGTTAATTAGTTTTATTAAGTAATTAGTTTTGTTAATTAGTTATGAATTAATTTCAATTGATGAGTGTTTCAATTTTGAGTTTGTATTGTCTTGAATAGTTTATTTAGAATTGAATTATAAACTTTGTATTGTCTTGAATAGTTTAGTTAGAATCTAGGATTTATGATTTGTTTTGTGAACCGAACTTTTAAGGTATGGGTTGAATTTCTTTAGTTTAGTTAGTTTATGTTTAAACTCGTAGGATATGAAATGAACTTTTAGTTTTTAGGATTTGTT
The DNA here is from genome assembly GCA_005239505.1 of Nicotiana paniculata. Lineage (NCBI taxonomy): Eukaryota > Viridiplantae > Streptophyta > Magnoliopsida > Solanales > Solanaceae > Nicotiana > Nicotiana paniculata. The sequence continues at coordinate 67,196 of MDKI01127166.1, forward strand.
CTTGTGAATTGAACTTTTAGGATATGAATTGAACTTTTAGGATACGAATTGAACTTGTAGGATGTAAATTGGACCTTTTGGATATAAATTGAACTTTTAGTTTATGTATAAACTCGTAAGATATAAATTAAACTTTTAGTTTATATTTAAACTCGTAGGATATGAATTGAACTTTTAGTTTTTAGGATTGTTCTTGTGATTTAATTTTTAGTATATGAATTGAACTTTTTGAATATGAATTTAACTTGTAGGAAATAAATTGGACCTTTTGTGTATGAATTGAAATTGTAGGATATAAATTGGACCTTTTGGATATGAATTTAACTTTTAGGATATAAATTGAACTTTTAGTTTATGTTTAAACTCGTAGGATATGAATTGAACTTTTTGTTTTTAAGATTTGTTCTTGTGAATTGAACTTTTAGAATATGAATTGAACTTTTAGGATTTATTTATCTTGAATTAACTAAAAAAGATTCAATTAATTTATAATTGTAGAATAAATTAATTTTTTCTTGTTTTATTTGTATAGATGGATATCGTACTTGGATGTACAATAGGAATTATCCTAATCAACGGGGATTGCAGGAGGATTTTGTAAAAGAGTTTGATTGCTTTATTAGATATGCAATGTCACTTCCACCATACTAAAGTGAAGGAGTAATTAGGTGCTCTTGTGTTAGGTGCGATTGTATGAAGTTTAAAAAATCGGAGGAAGTTAAGCTTCATCTTTATAGGAAGGGGTTTGTAGAAAATTACTTTGTGAGGGATAATCATGGAGAGATCGATTGTAGCCGTGGGATATTTTATAACATGGTTGTTGGTGAGAGTAGTAGGTCGGTGGAGAATACAAATCTTGATTCTACAATTCAGGATATTGTTGCAGATGCTTTTGGGATGCACTTCGGGGGTGAGCCCAATGAAAATGTTGAACAAACTCCTAATGATGACGCAAAACGTTTTTATGAATAGTTGGAGGAAGCTAGTCGTTCACTACGTGAAGGAAGTCCCCACTCTGTGCTGTCTGTTGCAGTTAGATTACTAAGTATCAAATCTGATTGGAATATTTCACAAGCACCCATGGACTCTTTCATTGACCTTATGAGTGAACTAGTTGACCATAATATCAACTTAATTGGTGATTTCTATAAGGCAAAGAGATTGGTTTCTAAGTTAGGACTTTCGTCAATGAGAATTTATTATTGTGAAGATGGTTGCATGTTGTATTATAAAGATGATGCAACTTTAGACAGTTGTAAATTTTGCGAAAAGCCTCGTTTCAAAAGGCTTTCCCGTGGGAATATGGTCGCTGTCAAGGCGATGCATTATTTACCTCTTATACCTATGGTAAAAAGGTTATATGCGTCGTTGAGTTCTTCTCCTCATATGAGATGGAACTTTGAAAAGAGAAGACGACCTGGTGGTATATGTCATCCTTCAGAGTGAGAAGCTTGGAAGCAATTTGATAGGACATATCCAGATTTTGCTAGTGAACCAAGGAACATTCAGTTAGGTCTATGTGCGGATGGATTCATGCCTTTTTCTATATCTGCGACACCATATTCATGTTGGCCTGTCTTTCTTGCACCTTATAATCTACCGCCCGAGTTGTGTATGACTAGTCCATATATATTCTTAAATTGTATTATCCCCGATCCAGATAATCCGAAAAGTTTGATTGATGTGTATTTGCAACCTTTAATTGATGAGATAAAACAGTTGTGGTATGATGGTGTTGAAACATATGACATATCAACCAAGTAGAATTTCAATGTGCGTGCTAATTTAATGTGAACTATTAAGGATTTTCCTGTGTATGGAATGTTTTCTGGGTGGATGACTGCTGGGAAGCTGTTACGACCCGATTTACCCTCCGAAAGGTATCATGGCGATACCTAGTCTCTACGACTAGGTAAACCTAATTATGGAACATATATTAAATAGAAGAAATGAAATAAATACGGAAATAAGTGAGTCTAAAAATGAAACATCGCCATTTGGCGCGTACAAAATATAATTTTTCCAAAAATCCGGAATATCACTTTAGTCACAAGCTCTGTCTCAAAAAAGATCTATACAATGTGAGGGAATTTACATGAAAAATCTATCTAAATTTGGAGTGGAAGGTGATTCGAAGGACTCTGCGGACGCGGAAAAATTACCTTTCGGTCTCCTAGAAGCTGCTGCTCGGACCCCTAGCCACGGAATTGAGCGCTGGTACCTGGATCTGCACACGAAAAATATGTGCAAGAAAGGGCATGAGTACACCACAAATTGGTACCTAGTAAGTGCCAAGCCTAACCCCAGTCGAGTAGTGACGAGGTCAGGTTAAGGCTCTACTGGATTTTTATAGTAAAAACACTTTAAAATTTGAACAGAGAGATATAATAAGATAAAGCAAATCAGTAGAAACAATGAGCTAAAAGAAATTAATAACAGGGAGCCTTCGGCTGAACACAACATATAATGCAGTAAAAAGTATGCAATGCAGTACAGGGGGAAAGCTTCCAGAATCTTGTCCGTAGTCCCAATTTAAATACGCAATGCAGTACAAGGTGAAAGCTCCCGGAATCTCGTCCGTAGTCCCAATTTATATATGCCATGCAGTACATGGGGAAAGCTCTCGGAATCTCGTCCGTAGTCCTAATTTAAATATGCAATGCAGTACAGGGGAAATCTCCCAGAATTGTCCCAATTTAAATATGCAATGCAGTACAAATACCGGAAGTAATTTTTATTTAAAATAGCTCAGGAAAATGACAGGCAAAAACATGGATAAAACTACCTAAACATGGTACACATAGTAACAACTAGGGGAAGTTCAAGTAAAACAGGTAGACATGCTACTTCCTAATCTAAACTACATAGTCAATACATGAGACAATGAAATAGGAATGAAATAATTTAAGTCATGGAGGGAAAAATGGAGTTCCAGCAACAATGGCCCGCGTACGTACTCGTCGCCTCACGTACACGGCGCCCAAACAACATAAAACAGTATTAAGATAGCCTAAGGGGAAGTCCCCAACACAGAGTTAGGCAAGCCACTTACCTCGACTGCTCTACTCAACTCAAAACCACGCTCTTGCCACGTGTATCCGACTCCGAATGGCCCAAATCTATTCAATTCGATTGCATAATGTAAATATCACTTTAAGGAATCAAAATAGCTAATAAGTTCGAGGCTAATACACGAAATTAGGAAAATTGCCCAAAAAGTCCCCCGGGCCCATGTCTCGGAATCGAGTGAAAGTTACAAATTTAGAACACCCATTCACTCACGAACTCACTCGAACAAGAATCATCGAAAACCGATGACAAAATCTTATTAAATTTTCGGATTTCTAATTGGAGAGACTTCATCCCATTTTCATGATTTTTCACCCAATTCATTGTTTGCATGGAAGAATTTGCTATAGATAAATGATATACAAGTGAAATAAGGTTAATAATTGTTATCTATGAATCTTTTCCTCAAAACCCACTCCAAATCGCCTACACCCGAGCTCCAAATCATTTTTTAGAAGACATGATTTTCAAGCCCTCTATTTTGATATAAACTGCCGAGCGATCCAACACCTGCGCCCCTTGGACCGCACCTGCGGAAAATCCATCGTAGGTGCGAAAACTCACTTAAAGACTGGAGCTGCACCTGCAGTCGCTGGGCCCCATCTGCGGCTCCGCACCTGTGGAACCCCAACCGCACCTGTGAGAACTGGTTGACCTTGACCAAGTCCGCACCTGCGAGCCCCTCTTCTGCACCCGCGGTTCCCCGTTCGCAGGTGCGAGAAACCAGCAATGGTTCAACTGTTTTCCAAGTTCCAAAATCACCCGTTGAGCATCTGAAACATCCCGGAGGCCCCGGGGACCTCGACCAAACTTACCAACTAGTCCCAATACGTTATCCAAACTTAGTCGAGCCTCCAAAACACATCCCATAACACGAAAATCACCAATTATACATGGATTCAAGCCTAAGAACTTATGAAATTTCCAAAATCTACAATCGATACCGAAACACATCAAAACTAGTCCGAATGACCTCAAATTTTACACAGAGGTCACAAATGACACAACGGACCTACAGCCACTCTCGGAATTTCATTCCGATCCCGAAATCAAAATTCAACCTATCGGCCGAAATCACCGAAATTCTAACTTTCACCAATTCAAGCCTAAATCTACTACAGACCTCGTAAGAATATTCTTGACACGCTCCTAACTCCGAAATCACCCAACGAATCTAACGGAGTTGACGAAATCTCATTCCAGACCCGTATTCCCACAGTTCCAACTATGGACCAATTTATAAAGCTTAAACTCACATATAAGGAATATGTGTCCAATAACTCTCCGAATATTCCCCACCCAACGTTCCGACAAGTACCAAAAGCATAAATAGACATAGGGAAAGCAGTTATTAGGGGATCAGGGCGCTAACTCTCAAAATGACCTATCGGGTCGTTACATTCTCCCCCTCTTAAGAAAATCGTTCGTCCTCAAACGAGTATAGAGACATACCTGAAGCTGTAAAAAGATGAGGGTACTGACTGCGCATATCCTGATCGGTCTCCCAAGTCACCTCCTCGACCCACTAACCCCTCCACTGAACCTTTACTGACGTAATATCCTTTGACATGAGCTTTCTGACCTGTATATCGAATACAACTACTGGCTCCTCAACATATGATAAATCCTTGTCCAACTGGACTGAACTGAAATCCAAAACATGAGTCGGGTCATCGTGATACTTCCGGAGCATGGAGACGTGGAATACCAGATGAACTCCTGCTAGTTGGGAGGCAGGGCTAGCTCATAAGCAAACTCCCCAACATGTCACCTTCACTTTTTCCAAGGTATCCTGGACCAAATCTGTACCCAACAATCGGGCCTCGCCCGGCTCAAACCATCCCACTAGGGACCGGTACCATCTTCCATACAAAGCCTCATACGGAGCCATCTGAATGCTGGACTGGTAGCTATTATTATAAGAAAACTCTGCAAGTGGCAAGTATCGGTCCCATGACCCTCCGAAATCCATCACACAGGCAGGGAGCATATCCTCAAGAATCTGAATCATGCGCTCGGACTGGCCGTCCGTCTGAGAGTGAAAGGTTATACTCAACTCTACCCTGGTGCCTAGCTCCTGCTGAAAGGCTCTCTAGAACCGTAAAGTGAACTGTGTACCTCTGTCTGAAATGATTGATACTGGAATACCGTGGAGGCGAACAATATCCCTGATATAAATCTCCGCCAACCTCTCGGAGGAGTATGTAGTCAACACCGGAATGAAATGGGCTGATTTGGTTAGCCGATCCATAATCACCCAAATAGCATCAAACTTCTTCAAAGTCCAAGGAAGTCCAACCACGAAGTCCATGGTCATCCGCTCCCACTTCCACTCTGGAAGCTCAATTTGCTGAAGTAACCCTCCCGGTCTCCGATGCTCATACTTGACTTGCTGACATTTGAGACACTTGGCCATAATCTCCAATATATCCTTCTTCATCCTCCTCCACCAATAGTGTTGTCTCAGATCCTGGTACATTTTTGCGATACCCGGATGAATGGAATACCGCGAGCTATGGGCCTCCTCAAGAATCAACTCCCGAAGCCCATCCACATTGGGCATACAGATCCGACCCTGCATCCTCATCACACCGTCATCTCCTATAGTCACATCCCTGGCATCACCTTTCCGAAACCTGTTCTAAAGAACCAGAAGGTGGGATCATCATATTGGCATTCTCGAATGCGGTCACAAAGATAAGACCGAGCCACCACACAAGATAAAACCCGGCAAGGCTCTGAAAGATTCAACCTCACGAACTGACTAGCTAAGGATTGAATATCTAAGGCTAAGGGCCTCTCAACTGCCGGAAGATATGCCAAACCCCAAACTCTCCGCCTGGTGACTCAAGGCGTCGACCACCACATTGGCCTTCCCCGGGTGGTATAATATAGTGATGTCATAGTCCTTTAGAAACTCCAACCATCCCCGCTGGCGCAAATTGAGGTCCTTCTACTTGAATATGTGCTGCAAACTCCGGTGATCAGTGAAAATCTCACAGGGAACACCGTATAAATAATGACGCCATGTATTCAGGGCGTGAACAATCGCTACCAAATCGAGATCATGAACTTGATAGTTCTTCTCATGCACCTTCAACTGTCTGGACGCGTAGGCAATCACATCAACACCGCTCCGAGGCCAATCCTCGAAGCATCACAATAGACGATATAGAACCCTAAACCCGAAGGCAATACCAACACTGGAGCTGAAGTCATGGCTATCTTGAGCTTCTGAAAGCTCGCCTCTCACTCCTTAGTCCACCTAAACGAAGCACCCTTTTGAGTCAACCTGGTCATCGGTGCTGCAATGGATGAAAATACCTCCACAAAACGGCGATAGTACCCAGCCAAACCAAGGAAACTGCGAATCTCCATAGCTGATGACGGTCTAGGCCAACCTTGCACCGCCTCCATCTTCTTCGGATCTACTTTGATCCCATACCAAGACACTATGTGGCCCAAGAATGCCACTGAATCAATCCAGAACTCAAATTTAGAGAATTTTGCATATAATATATTCTCCCTCAAAGTCTAAAGCACAATCCTCAAGTGCTGCTCATGATCTTCCCGCGATCGAGAATACACCAGAATGTCGTCAGTAAACACAATGACGAAGGAATCAAGATAAGGTTGGAACACACTGTGCATCAAATGCATAAAAGATGCAGGGGCATTGGTCAGCCTAAATGACATAACAAGAAACTCATAGTGGCCATATCTGGTCCTGAAGGCAGTCTTCGGGATCCAGTTCCCGAATCTTCAAATAATGATAGCCAGAACGCAAGTCAATCTTGGAGAATACCCTCGAACCCTGTAGGTGGTCAACTAAATCATTAATGCAAGGCAAAGGATACCTGTTCTTCACAGTGACCTTGTTCAATTGCCGATAATCAATACACATACGTATAGAACCATCCCTTTTCTTCACAAATAATACTGGAGCACCCCAAGATGATACACTGAGTCTGATAAAACCCTTATCAAGCAACTCATGTAACTGCTCCTTAAACTCAGGAGGAGCCATAACTCTGTCGGGTGGCATACTCGGAAGATCAGCCGGGAATACATCAGGAAAGTCCCACACTACTAGGACTGACTCAACTGGAGGGGCATCAACGATGGCATCTCTCACATAGGCCAAGTATGCATCACACCCCTTCTCAACCATCCGCTGAGCCTTAAGAAATGAAATGACTCTGCGGGGAGTATACTCTAAGGTACCTCTCTACTCTAATCTCGGGAAGCCTGGCATAGCCAACATCACGGTCTTAGCGCGACAATCAAGAATAGCATAATAGGGCGGCAACCAGTCCATGCCCAAGATAACATCGAAATCTACCATGCTGAGTAATAATAAATCAGCCCTGGTCTCAAAACCTTATGCGATCGCAGAGAATAAAGAACTTCTATAGAAATGACATTACGGATCACGATTGCACACATGTCATAAATGACATTATGGACCTGCTGTCGCTTTCAGAATTCGATTCCGAGTCCGATATCAAAGTTTCATCTATCGATCGAAATCGCCGAAATTCTAACTTTCGCCAATTCAAGCCTAAATCTACAACCGACCTCGAAAACACATTCCGAAAATGATCCTAACCCCGGAATCACCCAACGGAGCTAACGGAGTTGACGGAATCCCATTCCGGATCCGTCTTCTCACAGCTCTAGCTACGGCCTGATTTCAAAGGCTAAAATCCACATTTAAGGACTATGTGTCCAAAATCACTCTGGATTTTACCACTCAATACTCGACAAGTTTCAATAACATAAATAGACATGGGAGAAGCAATTATTAGGGGATCGGGGCGCTAACTCTCAAAACAACCGACTGGGTCGTTACATTCTCCCCCTCTTAAGAAAATCGTTCATCCTCGAACGAGTATAGAGACATACGTGAAGCTGTGAAAAGATGAGGGCACTAACTCCGCATATCCTGTTCGGTCTCCCAAGTCACCTCCTCGACCGGATGACACCTCCACTGAACCTTGACTGAGGCAATATTCTTCGACCTGAGCCTTCTCACCTGTCTGTCCAATATAGCTACAGGCTCCTTAAAATATGATAGATCCTTGTCCAACTGGACTGAGATGAAATCCAAAACATGAGTCGGATCACCGTGATACTTCCGGAGCATGGAAACGTGGAATACCGGATGAACTCCTGCTAGGTTGGGAGGCAAAGACAACTCATAAGAGACCTCCCCAACCCGCTGTAACACCTCAAATGGGCCAATGAACCTCGGACTTAGCTTACCCTTCTTCCCGAATCTCATGACGCCCTTCATAGGTGATACCCGAAGCAAAGCCCTATCACCACCCATAAATTCCATGTCACGAACCTTCCGGTCCGCATAACTATTTTGCATGGACTGAGCTGTGCGAAGTCTCTCCTGAATCACCTTCACCTTGTCCTGGGTATCCTGAACCAAGTCTGTACCCAACAATCAGGCCTCGCCCTGCTCAAACCATCCCACTGGAGACCTGCACCGCCTACAATACAAAGCCTCATACAGCACCATCCTAATGCTGGACTGGTAGCTGTTATTATAAGTAAACTCTGCAAGAGGCAAGTATCGATCCCATGACACTCCAAAATCAATCACACAGGCACGAAGCATATCCTCGAGAATCTAAATCGTGCGCTCAGACTGCCCGTCCGTCTGAGGGTGAAAAGCTGAACTCAACTATACTCTGGTGCCTAACTCCTGCTGAATGACTCTCCAGAACCGTGAAGTGAACTGTGTACCTCTGTCTGAAATGATAGATACTGGGATACCGTAGAGGCGAACAATATCTCTAATATAAATCTCAGCCATCCTCTCAGATGAATATGTAGTCAGCACTGGAATAAAATAGACTGATTTGGTCAGCCAATCCACAATCACCGAAATAACATCATGCTTCCTCAAAGTTCGAGGAAGTCCAACCACAAAGTCCATGGTGATCCGCTCCCACTTCCACTCTGGAAGCTCAATCTGCTGAAGTAACCCCCCCGGTCTCTAATGCTCACATTTGACTTGCTGACAGTTGAGACATTTGGCTACAAACTCCACTATATCCTTCTTCATCCTTCGCCACCAATAGTGCTGTCTCATATCCTGGTACATCTTCGCGGTACCCGAATGGATGGAATACCGCGAACTATGGGCCTCCTCAAGAATCAACTCCAGAAGCCCATCCACATTTGGCACACAGATACGACCCTGCATCCTCATCATGCCATCTTCACCTATAGTCACGTCCCTGGCATCACCTCGCCGGACCCTGTCCTGAAGAGCCAGAAGGTGGGGATCATCATATTGGCGCTCTCTGATGCGGTCATAAAGAGAAGACCGAGAAACCACACAAGCTAACACCCGACTAGGCTCAGAAAGATTCAATCTCACAAACTGACTAGCTAAGGACTGAACATCTAAGACTAGAGGCCTCTCAGCTGCATGAAGAAATGCCAAACTCCAAAAACTCTATGCTCGGCGACTCAAGACGTCGGTCACCACATTGGCCTTTCCCGGATGGTATCGTATAATGATGTCATAGTCCGTTAGAAACTCCAACCACCTACGCTGGCGCAAATTGAGATCCTTCTACCTGAATATGTGCTGAAACTCCAGTGATCTGTGAATATCTCACAGGGAACACCATATAAATAATGACGCCATATCTTCAGGACATGAACAATCGCTACCAACTCGAGATCATGAACATGGTAGTTTTTCTGATGCACCTTCAGCTTCCTGGATGCGTAGGCAATCACATTACCGTCCTGCATCAACACCGCTCCCAGGCCAATCCTTGAAGCATCACAATAGATTGTATAGGACCCTGAACCCGTGGGTAATACTAACACTGGAGCTGTAGTCAGGGCTGTCTTGAGGTTCTAAAAGATCTCTTCACACTCCTCAGTCCATATAAAAGGTGCACCTTTCTGGGTCAGTCTGGTCATGGGCGCTGAAATGGATGAAAACCCTCCACAAAATGGCAATAATACCCAGCCAAACCGAGGAAACTGCAGATCACAGTAGCTGAAGATAGTCTAGGCCAACTCTGCACCGCCTCTACCTTATTCGGATCTACCTTGATCCCATCCGAAGATACTACATGGCCTAGGAATGCTACAGAATCAAGCCAAAATTCACACTTAGAAAATTTGGCATACAACTTCTTCTCTGTCAAAGTTTGAAGCACGGTCCTCAAGTGCTACTCATGATCCTCCTGGGACCGAGAATATACCAGAATGTCATCAATGAACACGATGATGAAAGTATCAAGATAAGGCCAAAATACGATGTGCATCAAGTGCATGAAGATTGCTGGGGCATTGGTCAGCCCAAATGACAATACAAGGAACTCATAGTGGCCATATCTGGTCCTGAAGGTAGTCTTCGAGATATCCGGCTCCCGAATCTTCAACTGATAATAACCCGAATGTAGATCAATCTTGGAGAACACCCTAGAACCCTGTAACGGGTCAAACAAATCATCAATGCGAGGCAATGGGTACCTGTTCTTCACTGTCACCTTATTCAGCTGCCAGTAGTCAATACACATACGCATCGAGCCATCCCTTTTCTTCACAAATAACACCGGAACACCCCAAGGTGATACACTGGGCCTGATGAATCCCTTATCAAGCAACTCCTGCAACTGCTCCTTCAACTCCTTCAACTCAGGAGGAGCTATGCGATATGGAGGAATGGAAATGGGCTGAGTGCCTGACAATAAGTCAATGCGGAAATAAATGTCTCTATCGGGTGGCATACCTGGAAGATCAGCTGGAAATACATCAGGATAGTCCCTGACAACTGGAACTGACTCAATTGTAGGGGTCTCAGTACTAAAATCTCTCACATAAGCCAAATACGCATCACACCCCTTTTCAACCATCCGCTGAGACTTAAGAAAAGAAATGAATTGGCGGGGAGTATACTCTAAGGAACCTCTCCACTCTAACCTCGATAATCCTGGCATAGCCAGCATCACGGTCTTGGCGTGACAATATTGAATAGCATAGTAGGGAGACAACCATTCCATACCCAAAATAACATCGAAATCTACCATGCTGAGTAATAGTAAGTCAACCCTGGTCTCAAAACCTCTAATAACAATCAAGCACGACAGATATATGCGGTCCACTGTTGGTTGATTTCCCAATGCACACGCAAGTGTACGTGGTCGACAAGTAATATAGGA
>ML317372.1:0-67430 GCA_005239505.1 Nicotiana paniculata
CGACTCTGGGCATAATACCCCAGATTATATTTGCAACGCCCGTTTAGTCTTTTATTAGACATAATTGAGCATGATCAATCCCCTAAGTACAATGCTCCTTTTGGTAACAATTTTCTTATGATGTATGGAACTTTCCAGTTTGGGGCGAATTTTCCTTCCTCCTCTTCATGGTGCGGGAGGATACGCCTTAGGACGAGTTGCCCCACTTCAAAATTTATAGGCCGTACTTTCTTGTTATAAGCGCGGGCCATTCTTTGTTGGTACAACTGCCCGTGACAAACTGCGACCATTCTTTTTTCATCGATCAGAGTTAACTGTTCCAGTAGGGTTTTGAACCATTCATCATCCTCAATCTCAGCTTCGACAATGATCCGAAGGGAGGGAATTTCAACTTCTGCATGTATTACGGCTTCAATGCCATAAACCAACAAATAAGGCATAGCTCCAACTGATGTGCGCACGGTTGTGCGTGTCACGACCCAAATTCCCAACCTCAGGGATCGTGATGGTGCCTAACACCACACTTTCTAGGAAAGCCAATGTTAGAACTCGAATAATTTATTTCCTTAATTTATTACTTAAGTGCAAATAAATAACATCCAAAGGAACTTAATTAGAATAATTTCCAACAACAATAAAATAAAATAATAATAATAACCAACTAATTAAGACGAACCACGAAGAAATTATATAAATAACTCTAACACTACCCCAGGGTCTGGTATCACAATCCACGAACTACTAAAGAATACTACAAATAATGGCTAAAAGAAATAGTGCGATTGTTCTGAATAATATAAAATAGTGTATGTAGAAATGGGAGAAGACTCTCGGAATCTGCGAACGGCAGCAGATGCACCTCATGTCTCCAAATGAATCGGGTGGTCGTCCTAGAATCCTCTACTGCTGACTAGTACCTAGATCTGTGTAAAAGAGCACAGAGTGTAGTATCAGTACAACCGACCCCATGTGCTGAGTAAGTGTCGAGTCTAACCTCGACGAAGTAGTGACGAGGCTAAGGCGGGGCTTTTAACAACAAACCTATGATATTAATATATATACGATAACACAATAAAACAATTGTACACGAACAAGAAAATATATCCGAGACAATAACTAAAAAAATAGGAAACAAATCTAAACACATCAATTCAAATACTGCAACAATAATAAAATAACACAACCACCTCTTTCAGGCCTCAGCTATAAACAATCCTCAAAAATTTCCAAGTTTCCAAACTTTATCTTTGAATAAAAGTAGTGCCAAAATATGAAAATAGTAATAGAAAGTTTCAAATCTTTGTTTTTCAAAAAAAAAAAAAAACAAAAGATAAAAAGAAACATTTAGCTTTTTCAAAACTTTATTTTTCTTTGAAAATCAGTAAAAATATAAATGTCCTCCCTTATCGCTCCTTGTTGCGGCGTGCAACCCACTCCCACATGTCCTTCCTTATTGCTCCTCCCTAAATATATCACCATTATTGATCCTGTTGCGGCGTGCAACCCGATCCCACCTGTCCACCCTTATCACTCCTTGTTGCAGCGTGCAACCCTCTCCCACAAGACATATCATATCAATTTATTCATAAATAATTTCACAATTCAGGTAAAATCTTTCACAATACTGTTTTTCCACAATTTCAAACATATAATCATATAGCTCGTAAGCTTTAACCAATATCATTTCACAATAAAACCAACCAGAATATAAGTAAATACCGTAACGCTGTCAATCCAGCTCAGTCTTTATATACTATGACAAACTCAAGAGAACAGCCATCATTTTTAACACACTTACAACAACAATTGGAAATCCCTCAACGAAATACAATAACCACGTGAACCTCAACAATTACAAATAGTTAGACTGCATTTCTCACAACTTCCTCAATATTATCAAAACGAAACCAGCAAGATCGTATATATATATATATATATATATATATATATAATTCATATAAATAAGGTCAAACCTCTCAGCCGTTATACATATCACAAGGAAACCAGCTCAAACAACAAATACTCTTTCCAGATAGTCACAACAATAACTAACAACAATTTAACAAGGCCAAATTGTTATAGAAACAACAATGAACATATAACGGTTAAGACAATGAGAAAATAAGTGGGGAACGGGAAAAGGGATCATGTTGAACAATTAATTTGGGTGATGCATAGATACTCGTCACCACACATATACACCACGCCCATGCATTTCACATAGCAAACAAGTGGGGAGCCCTATTCCCTCAAGCCAAAGTTAGACCAAACATTTACCTCAAATTCGCAGGCCACTCACTTCTCAATTATCGATTTTCCTTTCGAATTCACTTCCAACACACTCGATTCGAACAACGGCCGATTTAAGTCTTCCTGTGTGGTATCATTGTTACAAACAAATATATATCCACCAAGAACGCCCTCGATGCTGTTATTGTTATTCCTGCCAGGTTCTTTGGTGTAGTTGCTAACATTGAACTTGCTTAAAGAAAATTTTCAAACTGTTAAAATTAGGCTTAAGATAAACTTGATTCATATTGTCAATGTTATCCGATTCTTGCTCATATTTTTCAGTCATCTTGTTATCCAAATTTAACAAGTTAAAGCTAAGGCTTTCCCACTTGTTATCTTCCAAATTGCCAGTAGCTGTGCGTGTTCTCCGTATTGCAGTATCTGATCGTAGAAGTATATGATTTTATCTCTTCGGTTGCGAAGACTATGAAGAAGATGCGACAGAGGGGAAGCTAGTACATATTTGGTCGTTTTGGTGATGTTGTGTATTGGTTTCAAATTGCTCAAATAAAAATACATGTAGTACTTGGACTGTTGTTTCCCTAATGCAGAAGAAGACGGAGCTTCTGTATTTTAATTTTTTTTATTATTTTATTTATTTATTTTTATTTTTATATAGCTGCTCTTAAGTCTTAATTCTAAGTTGAAAACATCATGTGGCCTATCCGAAACTCACGCGAGCCCTCGGGGCTATAAACCAAACATGCACGCAAGTCTAAAAACATCATACGAACTTGCTCGTGCACTAAAATCATGAAAATAACATGTAAATCTATGAATTAAACCTCAAAACTCATCATTTTCAACAAAAACTCTTAAAGTTCATAATTTCTCCACCGGATGTCCGAATCACGTCAAACGAACTCCATTTTTCACCAAATTCACAGTTAACCTCTAATTTCATAACAAAGCTGTACCGGGCTCTAGAACAAAAATACGGACCCGATACCAATGAATTTTAGCATTATTTCTTTTCTTTAATTCATGAATATTTCACCAAAATAATTTCTTTCAAAAATTGATTTCTAAGACTTGGGACCTCGGAATTCATTTCCGGGCATACGCTCGAGTCCCATATTTTACTGCGGACCTCGCGGGATCATCGGAACATGGATCCAGGTCCTTTTACTCAAGATGTTGACCAAATTCAACTTTTATCAAATTTAAATTCTAAAAATCACTATTTCTCATATTTTCACATAAAAGCTTTCCGGTTTCACGTCCGGACTGCGCACGCAAATCGAGGTATTTAATTGTAGTCTTTTTATAGTTATGTAGCATGGAACAAAGTCAAATTTTATAAAATGACCCCTTGGATCATCACAATCTCCACCTCTAAAACAAACATTCATCCTCAAACAGACATAGAAAATTACCTGAATTGGTAAACAAGCGTAGATATCTGCTCTGCATGTCCGACCCAGACTCCCAAGTAGATGCCTCAACGGGCTGGCCTCTCCACTACACTCGAACTGAAGGATAACTCTTAGATCGCAACTGACGAACCTGCCGGTCTAAAATGGCTACCGACTCCTCCTCATAAGTCAAATCCTTGTCCAATTGGACATAGCTGAAATCTAACACGTGAGACGGGTCACCGTGATATTTTCGGATTATAGACACGTGGAATATCGGATGAATTGAGGATAACCCTGGAGGCAATGCAAGTCTATAAGCTACATCCCCCACTCTATCAAGAATCTCAAACGGCCCGATATACTTAGGGCTCAACTTACCCTTCTTCCCAAATCTTATAACACCCTTCATGGGCGACACACGAAGCAATACTCTCTCTCCAACCATTAATGCCACATCACAAACCTTACGATCAACATAACTCTTTTCCTAGACTGAGCTGCACAGAGTCTCTCCTGAATAATCTTGCCCTTTTCTAAGGCCTCCTGAACTAAGTCTGTACCCAACAATCGTGCCTCTCCTGGCTCGAACCATCCAACTGGCGATCTGCACCGTCTACCATATAACAACTCATAAGGAGCCATCTGAATGCTCGACTGATAGTTGTTATTATAAGACAACTCTGCTAACGGCAAGAACCGATCCCATGAGCCTCCAATTTCAATAACACAAGCGCGGAACATGTCCTCCAATATCTGAATAGTACGCTCGGACTGCCTGTCAGTCGGAGGGTGAAATGTGGTACTCAACTCTACTTAGGTACCTAACTCATGCTGAACCGCTCTCCAAAAGTGCGAAGTAAACTGCGTACCCCAATCAAAAATGATAGACACGAGTACACCATGGAGGAGAACTATCTCCTGAATATACAACTCAGCTAACCGCTCTGAAGTATAAGTACTTGCCACATAAATGAAATGTGTTGATTTAGTCAGCTTATCCACAATAACCCAAACTGCGTCAAATTTCCTCTGAGTCTGTGGGAGTTCAACAACGAAGTCCATAGTGATATGCTCCCACTTCTACTCAGGAATCTCTATCTGATGAAGCAAACCATCAGGTTTTTTATGCTCATACTTTACCTGCTGACAATTTAAGCAACGAGCCACATAAGCCACAATGTCCTTTTTTCATCCTTCTACACAAATAATGTTGTTTCAAATCTTGATACATTTTAGTTGCTTGAATAAGTATTGGAGACTGCGATGGTCTGTAAAAACTTCACACTACACACCATAAAGGTAGTGCCTCCAACCTTTCAAGGTATGAACAATGGTTACCATCTCTAAGTCATGAACGAGGGTAATTCTTCTCATGGACTTTCAACTGACAAGACGCACATAATCACCCTGCCATCTTGCATCAATACTGCTCCAAGTCCAACTCGAGAAACATCACAATACACCATGAAAGAAACCGAATCTGATTGTAACACTAACACTGGCGCTGCAGTCAAGGCTAATCTTAAGTTTCTGAAAGTTCAACCCACACTCACCTGACCATTCTAATGGAAAATCTTTTCGGCTCAATATGTTTCTTAATAGCTGTTCACAGTCACTAACAGAATCATCAAATTGCTTCACGTCAACAAAGAAAAATAATCTCCTTTCAAACCTTCATAACACTGATAACGAAATACGATTCACAAAGGCCTCATAATTATAACGCGAATCAACGTGTCTCATATAACGCCACTCGGGCGGGCACTTACCTCGTAGGTCAAATCTCAATAATTATAACCCGAATTTGGAAAATCATGCACAATTAATTAATTAATTTCCTTATTTATTTATTTGTTTACTTATTATTAATATTACTTCTATTATTATTTATTCATTTACTAATATTATTATCATTATTTTTATACATAAATTGTTGAATCAGCCTAACAGGCATGACTCCCTACCAGTACTATAACAAAATTTTAATCAACGAGGGAGAATTTAGACCAAGAATTTTCGTCACCAAGACCTCGCCCTTACATAACTTCCACCACGGCTCGTAGCCCGATTTAAACACCTCAACCATATTCAAATGCGAGGATCGCGTCCTCAATTCTGAATTACAGGCAACATGTGTATCGTGCCAATCAAAACATTCCATTTCCTTCCTTTAAATATTTTCCGTTAAAAAAAATTACAACACGTAATGATAGACGCAGCTATCTCCATAGAATCTCTCAATACAAGTATTCACATAAGTAGATTTTTGAGGTATGAAGCTCACCCGAGAGTAGAGCATATTAGAAGAATTTTATTAGTTATGCATAACCGTATTAAGTTCAGGAAATCATCACTTTATAATTAGAGATTCTTCTTGTAATGACACAATTTAATGTAACAACGTCGGCCATACCATGAAAAATATAGCATCAGGCTGGGTCTCCACCTCTAGGAATCTAACCTCCACTTTCGACATTCCTACCCCTCTTTCCCTAGCTAGTCATATAGTTGAGTTGTAACTGCAATGGGGCACGTAGCTTGAGTGCACTGATGAATTATGAATCTCCCAAATCTGGAACAGTTCTTACCACTAGCCGAAATAAAGTATTATCTTCCCCTGAGTCGCACAACATTTTTACAATCATAATTGCGTCCTTTAATGAGTCTGGGGACTCGCCCTCTGGCTCTGTGAACTGAAGTAGAAGTATGACGGGCTGACTTATCGAACCTGGTAGCACGTTCTAACACCGTCATATGACCTACACAACCTCTCAAACCTTATGCACCATGCATTATTGGGGGTCCGCGAAACAAATTCTTTCAGAAGCATTTATGAGAACTAAGTCAAATAGTTGATGTGGTACTGGCTGGTCGTCCTCTTCGTAGGCTTGCCTCAACCACCATCAACAGATTTCTCCTTTACCCTGTTGACTCAACACATCTGAGCTACCCCACTTATTCATGTACTCTTCGTTATTCCTTGGGTAACTCTTATTCATATTGATGCACAACAATCCCACAAGTAAAGCTTTATACAAATAATTTTTTTGGCATGAATCATATAGTCTAGAAGCTTGTCAACCATTGTACTCCCTCTGGAGCACCCCAAAATCCACAACCGTGAGTTCCACGCTGAGTAGACCTTCTGTAGATTTAAAGTTGTCTATATAATTCCTTTGGTACTGAGGTATATGGTTATTAAGGAGGCAAAAATATCACAAGTCCCAGCTTTATCTCTTGCAAAATCTAAGGCCTTATACATTCCAAGCCAAAAGCGATATAACACATGACCCCACAATCTATCCTTGACATAGGACTTCCCCACTTAGCACAAATTCATTGGTCACAATGCCTGATAATCCACAATGTTAAACTTCACAACTCAGATAAATCAACCCCGTTGCTTTCAACTATTCCCTTGTTTTGCAATACTGGAGTAGCTACGAATCCTTCTGGAATCTGTATTAGTCCCACATGTACCGACTGATCTAGAACCTCCGCGTCTAGATCCATTTGAGACTATAGAATAGGTGTTGATGTTCGAGCTTTAGACTGAGCGATGCTTCTGTCTCTTCCCCTAATCGTGGCTGTCATTGGGCTTCATCTCTTGTCCGGTTGTAGACGCTTTGTGTGTTGTCGAGATTTTGTGCGAGGACAAGAATAGACAAGTTCAATCATCAATGGTAGAATAAATTTGCACGATATAGCAGAATAAAATGGAGTTGTTTCCTAACTCAATAGCCTCCGAAAGATAAGTACAGATGTCTCCGTACCGATCATTCAGACTATACCAAGTTTGTTCGTGAATTGTGAGACCTAAGCAACCTAGTGCTCTGATACCAACTTGTCACAACCCAAATTCCCAACCTCAGGGATCGTGATGGCCCCTAACACCACACTTGCTAGGCAAACAATAAAATAAAATAGTAATAATAATAACCAACTAATTAAGATGAACCAGGAACTAATTATATAAATAACTCTAAGACTACCCCAGGGTCTGGTGTCACAATCCACGAACCACGAAAAATACTACAAATAATGGCTAAAAGAAATAGTGCGACTGTTCTGAATAATATAAAATAGTGTATGTAGAAATGGGAGAAGACTCTCGGAATCTTTGAACGCCGACATATGTACCTCGTGTCTCCAAATGAATCGGGTGGTCGTCCTTGAATCCTCTACTGCTGACTAGTACCTGGATTTGTGCAAAAGAGCACAGAGTGTAGTATCGGTACAACTGACCCCATGTACTGAATAAGTGTCGAGCCTAACATCAGTGAAGTAGTGACGAGGCTAAGGTGGGGCTTTTAACAATAAACATGTGATATTAATATATATACAATAACATAATAAAACAATTCTACATGAACAAGAAAATATATTTGAGACAATTATTAAAAAAAAAATAGGAAGGAAATCTAAACACATCAATTCAAATACTGCAACAATAATAAAATAACACAACCGCCTCTTTCAGGCCTCAGCTATAACCAATCCTCAAAAATTTTCAAGTTTCCAAACTTTATCTCTGAATAAAAGTAGTGCCAAAATATGAAAATAGTAATATAAAATAGAAAGTTTCAAATCTTTGTTTCTAAAAATAAAAAAAATAGAAAAAATAAACATTTAGTTTTTTCAAAACTTTATTTTTTTTGAAAATCAGTAAAAATATAAATGTCCTCCCTTATCGCTCCTTGTTGCAGCGTGTAACCTGCTCCCACCTGTCCTCCCTTATTGCTCCTGTTGCGGCGTGCAACCCGATCCCACCTGTCCACCCTTATGACTCCTTGTTGCGGCGTGCAACCCTCTCCCACCAGACATATCATCTCAATTTATTCATAAAGAATTTCACAATTCAAGCAAAGCCTTTCACAATATTGTTATTTCCACAATTTCAAACATATAATCATATAGCTCGTAAGCTTTAACCAATATCATTTCACAATAAAATCAACCAGAATATAAGTAAACACTGTAACGCTATCAATCCAGCTCAGTCTTGATATACTATGATAAACTCAAGAGAACATCCAACATTTTTAACACACTTATAACAACAATTGGAAATAACTCAATGAAATCCAATAACCACGTGAACCTCAACAATTACAAAAAGTTAGCATGCATTTCTCACAACTTCCTCAATATTATCAAAATGAAACCAACAGGAACGTAAATATATATATATATATATATATATATATATAGATATATAATTCGTAGAAATAAGATCAAACCTCTCAGTCGTTATACATATCACAAGTATACCATCTCAAACAACCAATACTCTTTCCAAATAGTCACAACAATAACTAACAACAATTCAACAAGTCCAAATAGTCATAGAAACAATATTGAACATATAACGGTTAAGACAATGAGCAAATAAGTGGGAAACGGGAAAGGGGATCATGTTTAACAATCAATTAAGGTGGTGCATAGATACTCGTCACCACACCTGTACACCACGCCCATGCATTTCACATAGCAAACAAGTGGGGAGTCCTATTCCCTCAAGCCAAAGTTAGACCAAACACTTACCTCAAATTCGCAGGGTACTCACTTCTCAATTATCGCTTTTCCTTTTGACATCACTTCCAACACACTTGAATCGAACAACGGCCACTTTAAGTCTTCCTGCGTGGTACCATTGTAACAAACAAATATATATCCACCAAGAACGCCCTCGATGTTGTTATTGTTATTCCTGCCAGGTTCCTTGGTGTAGTTGCGAATATTGAACTTGCTTAGAGACATTTTCCAAACTGTTAAAATTAGGCTTAAGATAAACTTGATTCATATTGTCAATGTTATCAAAATTTAACAAGTTGAAGCTAAGGCTTTCCCACTTGTTATCTTCCTGAAAAACATAACTACCCCTGGGCAAAATTTTCAGCCGAGCTCTTTGAAAGGTCAAGTTATTCCTTCGTTCACCCTTTTACTTTATCTGCTCAGAAAATTTTAGAGCAGTTGTTGACCATTTATGATCCTCTATGGCTTTTGATTTCTCTCGAAGCTCATCGCCAAATTGCCAGTAGCTGTGCGTGTTCTCCATATTGCTGTATCTGATTATAGAAGTATATGATTTGATCTCTTCGGTTGCGAAGACCAGGAAGAAGATGCGACATAGGGGAAGCTAGTACATATTTGGTCGTTTTGGTGATGTTGCGTATTGGTTTCAAATAGCTCAAATAAAAATACATGTAGTATTTAGACTGTTGTTTCCCTAGTGCAGAAGAAGACGGAGCTTCTGTATTTTAATTTTTAATTATTTTATATATTTATTTTTATTTTTATATAGCTGCTCGTAAGTCTTAATTCTATGTTCAAAACATCTCTTGGCCTATCCGAAACTCACGCGAGCCCTCTGGGCTCTAAACCAAACATGCACGCAAGTCTAAAAACATCATACAGATTTGCTTGTGCGCTAAAATCATGAAAATAACATGTAAATCTATGAATTAAACCTCAAAACTCATCATTTTCAACAAAAACTCTTAAAGTTCATAATTTCTCAACCGGATGTCCGAATCACGTCAAACGAATTCCATTTTTCACCAAATTTCACAGTTAACCTCTAAGTATCATAGCAAAGTTGTACGGGGCACCAGAACCAAAATACGGACCCGATACCAATGATTTTTACCATTATTTATTTTCTTTAATTCATGAACATTTCAGCAAAATAATTTCTTTCAAAAATTGATTTCTAAGGCTTGGGACCTCGGAATTCACTTCCGGGCATATGCCCGAGTCCCATATTTTACTGCCTACCTCCCGGGATCGTCAAAACATGGATCCGGGTCCATTTACTCAAAATGTTGACCAAAGTCAACTTTTATCAAATTTAAATTCTAAAAATCACTATTTCTCATATTTTCACATAAAAGCTTTCCGGTTTCACGCCCGGACTGTGCATGCAAATCGAGGTATTTAGTTTTAGTCTTTTTATTGTTATTTATCATGGAACGGAGTCTAATTTTATAAAATAACCCCTTGGGTCATCATAGTGCGATATCCCAATAATGCGAAAGGTAATTTCTCGTGCCATTTCCTAAAACTTTGGATAATTTTTCTGGATTTTCTTGATGTTCTTATTTGCTGATTAGATGGCACCATTGGCTTTAGGCCTATAAGGGGTGGAATTACGGTGTGTGATTTGAAATTGTTCACACACCTCTCTCATCAAGTGACTGTTTAGATTCGCTGCATTATCAGTAATGATAGTTTTTGGAATACCGAAATGATAGATGATGTTTGAATGCACGAAGCCCACCACTGCTTTCTTAGTTGCGGCTTTGAAAGTGATTTCTTCAACCCATTTTGTGGAATAGTCGATGGCCACCAAAATAAATCTGTGTACGTTTGAAGCTTTTGGTTCGATTGGCCTAATGGCATCCATTCACTAGGCAATGAACGGCCAAGGTGCAGACATGGGATGTAATTCCAAGGGTGGTGCATGAATCAGGTCGTCATGTATGACACTGATGGCAGTTTTGGACAAAACGAAAACAATCTTTTTCCATGGTCATCCAGTAATATCCCGCCCGTAGGATTTTCTTTGCGAGGACGTACCCATTCATGTGGGGACCACATACTCTTGAATGCACTTCGTTCATAATATTTTTAGCTTCTTTGGCATCCACGCACCTTAAAAAATTCAGATCCGAAGTTCTTTTATACAACACTTCTCCGCTTAAGAAGAAACTGCTGGCGAGCCTTCTGATGGTTCTCTTTTGGTCTCCGTTGGCCTGCTCCGGGTATTCTTTTGTTTTCAAGAACCTTTTAATATCATGATAACAGGGTTGGATATCGGGTTCTACTTCAACTGTATTACAATAACTGTGTCTTTCCTAGATTTGAATCTCCAACGGGTCAATATGGACATTGCCCGGATATGGTAGCATTGCAGCCAAGGTAGCCAATGAATCTGCTAACTCATTGTGGAATTGAGGAATATACTTGAATTCGAAGGATTTGAATCTCTTGCTGAGATCTTCCACTTGTTGTCTATATGGAAGAAGCTTGATATCTCGAGTTTCCCATTCACGTTGTGCTTGTTTGATGATCAAGTTAGAATCCCCCATGATTAGCAATTCCTCCACATCCATATCAATTTCTGTGTTCATGCCTATTATGCAAGCTTCATATTTAGCAGTGTTGTTTGAACAGAAGAACAGAAGACGGGCGGTCGCTGGATAGTGCTGTCCCGTAGGCGAAATCAAGATTTCTCCAGTCCCAACACCTTTTGCATTGATTGCTCCATCAAAGAACATTTTCCAAGTGTTAGTGTCTTCTGGGATTACTTCAAATGAAATTACTTCCTCATCCGAGAAGTAGGTGCTTAAAGGTTGGTATTGCTCATCAACCGGATTTTCAGCTAGATGATCGGTCAAAGCTTGGGCTTTCATGGCTGTGCGGGTGACATAGACAATGTCAAAAACTGTGAGCAGGATTTGCCATTTTACTAACTTTCATGTGGGCATCGGTTTTTGAAATATGTACTTTAAAGGGTCCAGCCTGGTTATGAGATATGAGTATAGGCCAGCAAATAATGTCTGAGATTTTGAGCAACCCAAGTTAGGGCACAGCAAGTTCTCTCCAGTAGAGTGTATTTGGCTTCGTACCTCGTGAATTTCTTTCTCAGATAGTAGATGGCTTGCTCTTTCTTCCCGGTAACATCATGTTGCCTGAGGAACATCCAAAAGAATTCTCCAAGACGGTCAGGTACAAGAACAAAGATCTCCCGGGATCAGGTGGGACCAACACTGGAGGATTTGATAAATATTCTTTGATTTTTTCAAAAGCATCCTGGAATTCATCTGTCCATTTAATCGCCGCATCTTTCTTTAATAACTTAAATATGGGCTCACAGGTGGTTGTAAGATGTGCGACGAACCAGCTGATGTAGTTTAAACTTCCCAGTAAGCTCATGACTTCTTTCTTTGTTTTCGGAGGTGGCAGATCTCAGATAGATTTTATCTTCGTTGAGTCTAATTCAATGCACCTTCGGCTGACTATAAACCCCAAGAGCTTCGCGAATGGAACACCAAATGAACATTTAGCAGGGTTAAATTTCAAGTCGTACTTGGGTAGCCGCTCAAAGAATTTTCTCAAATCTCGAACATGGTCTTCTTGTGTCCTGGATTTAATAATTACATCGTCAACATATACCTCGATTTCTTGGTGCATCATGTCATGGAAGATGGCAGTCATGGCTCTTATATAAGTTGCCCCGGCATTTTTCAAGCCGAACGGCATGACCCGGTAACAGTAGGCCCCCCATGGAGTGGTGAAAGTCGTCTTTTCTGCATCTTCTTCATCCATCAGGACTTGATGATACCCGACACAACAATCTACAAACGACTGTACCTCATATTTGGCACAATTGTCGACAAGGATATGAATGTTTGGTAACAGGAAGTTGTCCTTGGGACTTTCTTTGTTTAATCCCTGTAATCAACACATACTCGAATCATCCCGTCATTTTTTGATACTGGGACTATGTTAGCTACCCATGTGGTATATCTGACAACTCGGATTACACCGACTATTAATTGTTTGGTAACTTCTTCTTTAATTTTGTCGTTGATGTCTGTTTTCAATTTTCTTTGCTTTTGTTGGACAGACGGGTGATCGGGGTAAGTTGGCAATTTATGCACCACTAAATCAACAATCAGTCCTGGCATATCATCATAAGACCATGCAAACACATCTTTAAATTCAAACAAGAGCTTGATCAAAATAAGAGCTTGATCAATGCATCTCTGGTTTTTTTCCTCGGTGTGAATGCTTATAATGGCTTCTCTAACCTCTTCTGAATTTCCCAAATTGATTTGATCAGTTACATTTAGGTTTGTCTTAGGCTTATTCTCAAATTGTTCTAGTTGTCGATTTATTTATCTAAAAGCCTCATCTTCATCATATTCGAGCTCTTGATTCATTATTTCACAATAAGATGGCATTTTAGGATCTAGGCATGAAGTCCGCAAGCATGTCATGTTATTTAAAGTCGCATTATCAGGACTGAAAAATAAGAAAAATAATAAAAGAAGATCCATAGACGATGAAATATTGATTTTATTTCATTGAATTTGAAGGTAATACGGTTTTACATCAGAATTTAAAAGACAACGAAATTCAAAACACTCGAGTTACACCCTGAAATAACTCGGAGTGCAGAAAGGATGGCAAAACATGAACTACCAAGATTCCCGCATGACTGGGAAGAGAATAGCTTTCAAATTTTGCAATTTGGCATTTGGAACCACTTATTGCACCTCAGCGGTGCTCGAGCCTTCACCCGGATTAACCATGTGGACTTCATAGAGCATTGCTCGAGCTCACCCATCGGTCTTACATTTTTCAGCCCATTCATCATTGGCACTGGTAGCTTGAAAACCTATGCCAAAGAATTTCTTGTTGCCAGGCAACATAACAGTTTCTGTGATGCCTTGCAAAGATACCCCAAGCCCTTTCCCGGGCTTGTATCCATGTTTGATCATTTAGCCAGCGACCATGACTGATGCACTCGACAAACAGGGTTGAGGGCATGGAGTTCCTTCCTCGCACTGGTCATCAAGCACAATTTCAAAAGCCTGGTGAATAATGTGTTCACTTCCCTCTCTTTCCTCAAGACAGGGGACCGATTGGTCCCTGTAGATTGATTGTTTATCCTCTTTGTGGACAAATATCTCTTGGTTCTCGTGCTCGAACTTGACAATTTGATGGAGAGTATAGGGTACGGCTCACGCAATATGGATCCAGGGCCTTCCTAGTAGAAAGTTATAGGAAGTGTCCATGTCCAGAACTTGGAACGTTATTTCGAAATCCACATGGCCAATGGTTAGGATTAAATCAGTTTCTCCTATAGTATCCCATTTGACGCCGTCGAAACCCCGGACCCAAACATTATTCAGCCTGATCCTTTCAGTCCTAATTTCCATTCTTTGCAATGTTGACAGAGGGAAAATATCTACCCCGGATCCGCCATTCAGCATGACCGTTTTCACATAATAACCCTCACACTTGACCGTTAAGTGTAAAACCTTGTTATAGGTAGCTCCTTCGGGAGGTAAGTCATTTCAGCTAAAAGATATTCTATTAACTTCGAAGAACTGTTCTGCCATTCTTTCCAGGTTATACCACAGTATGATGAACAGAGTAAGAGAAGCCAAGAAAGCAAACTATATCATAGATACGAAAGTTTTCCTACAAAAGGGCTGGCTATATCCAAGCTACACTAATAGTTAATTTGCTTATAGTCGCAAAAGTTTTCCTACAAAGGGGCTGGCTTCATACAACCCATAAGGGACGGCGTGCCAAGGTACACAACTCAGAAAACTTTTATACTATAACCAACATTAACTGTTATAACTCAGAAAACATTCGTACTACAACAAGCTAATTTTCTTAGAGTATTCTTACTATATTTTCATACATGGACCGGCCTTTCCATCCATTCGAAAGAAAGAAAAAACTTTCGTCTCGATCATCACATACGCCTCATATAGTGTCTTTAGAAGTATTTTTTGGTGTTCTATTGAGCCCAACAACAGAGACAAGAGTGAAACCTAGGCAGGAGCCTTTCTGAGTTAATCAATCACAGCATACTCCGATGTTTTCATTTTTCGGAAGAATTCCTCGGCTTCTTCGGCAGTAACAGGCTGTTTGAGGGGGAAACGTTTCTGTTTGGCTTTTTTCAACCCTTATGGGTCATGATACTTCCCAAATGGGTTTGTTTCATTCACTTCCCCTATGACTTCCTTCCCTTTATAGGTGACCAGCGTCTGATTATAGTTCCAGGGGATGTCAATGGTATCTTTTATTTGAATTTGTGCCATGCGACTGATGATCAGAGGCTCATCCAGCTTTGGTGAGATGACTGGCCCTTTTGCCACATACGTCCCCTTTGGTACATACATTCTTGGCAAATTTGATCTTAGCTTCAAACTCTTTGGAGGGCTCAATGTGAGCTGCCTATTTATGGGAGATCTTTGGACGTAGAGGATGACTTCTTTGGTTGGTGGTACCTCTCTCTCTACTTTCTTAGCCTTTTCTTCATTCTGGGTGGTAGGCTTTGTTTTCTTTGCATCCCTGACCGGTTTGCCGCTGTCTTAGGTTTCTTTTCTGTATCACTGATGGCAATAATGGCTTTCAAAGAAGGGTCAAAATCCTTGTCCTCAAAAATCATTCCGATGGCGGGCCTGTTGTTATGGGCTGGCAATGGATTGTTCATTACATTGGGTACTTCCTCGTCCCTCAGCACTACCTTTTTCTGTTCAATTAGGCTTTCAACTGCTCTTTTGAGAGTCCAACAGTTCTCAATATCATGCCCTTCTGCCCTATAATGATAGGCACACCTGGTACCTGGACTGTATGATGAAGATTCTAGATTCTGCCTGTTTGGAGGCATGGGCTGCAAAAGACCCATCTGGACCAATTTTGGAGATAGGCTAGAGTATGACTCACCAATGGGTGTGAAGTTGGTTCTTCTGGGTGGTTTACGGGGATGTGTATTGTATTGGTAGTTGTTGTAGGGAGGATGTGGATTATATGGAGCTTGGTTAGGATGGTTATTTCTAGGAAGTGGAGCTCTATTCTGATTGTATTATTGGTGTGGCCGTGTGTACGGATGAGCATTCATTACTGCATAGGGATGGGGAGGCATAGCATAGGCTGCATCCTGATGAGGAAAATAATGTTGTGAAGCTCTATGGGCCCGGATAGTCCCGAGGTCATCGAGAACTTCTTAGGCATGACGCATCATGGCTCCCTCTTCTTTCTTCTTTCTTCTTCCTGCTTGCTAGGCCTCCCGAGCCGCTCTGAATGGCTTGGGAGGTGGCTCTCAGGGCTGACTAACTTAAGATACGGACCGTTTTGAAGCCATTTTCCACTATTTCACCAATTTTGATGGCCTCCGCGAATGGTTTACCCATGGAAGATATCATATATTGGAAGTAATGGGCCTCTTAGGCCTGCAGGAAAACACTGACCATTTCGGTCTCATCCATAGGAGGTTTTACTCTGGGCGCCTGTTCACGCCATTTGATGGTGTATTCGCGGAAGCTTTCGGAAGCCTTTTTGTTGAGGTTGGATAGGGAATTTCTATCTGGAGCTATGTCAACGTTGTATTGAGACTGTCTCACAATGTTCCGAGCTAGAACATCCCATATGTGCCAACGGGAGATGTCCTGATCAATATATCATCCCGAGGCGATTCCAGCAAGGCTTTCTCCAAAGTATGCCATCAATAACTCTTTTCCCCCTGCCCCTCTCAATTGATTGCAATATCGTTTCAGATGGACGATCCGGTCTCCATGCCCGTCATATTTTTCAAATTTTAGTTTTTTGAAACCCACAGACAGTTTCACATGAGGAAACATGCACAGATCGACGTAATACACACTCTGTTGGACGCTCAGGCCCGTATGTTTTTCAAGCTTTGCTCAAGACTTTTCATTTTCTTCGTCATCTCCTCTTGTTCATGATTTCTCAAGATTTTCTCCTGTTCCATAGGAGATTCAGATTGTGGATGCTGCGGATAAGAGTTCGGAGTGACTCAGGTAGTATCCAGTTTGAATTGGGGATCTTGAAAAGTAAAATTTTATGGCTCAAAGGTCTGTCGTGGCAATGTTAGCTGTTCCATACTGGCAGTTGGCGGCGCGGTGAATACAATAGATGGTATTCCAGAAGATGGTGCCTGGGGGCGGACTTCAGAAGGCTTTCCGGTCATTGTAGGGAACCCAAATGGTATGAACGGGTTAGGTGCTAAAATTGGAACATTAGTGGTCTCTCCCGTTCTTGGGATCAACTTAGGGAAACCGGGAATAGCACTAGGCAGCTCCCTGCCATTAGACTAAGCATCCCACATTTCTAACATGCGGCATCTCAGCCTCTTATTCTCCCCGGCAACTGCTGATTCGGACTGTGGGATAACCGATGCGGGGCTACCTTCAGGTTCGACAATAGACAGATGACTTTCATGTGACATTGCAATGCTTCTTTTGGACCTTGTAAAATAGTGGTGTGTCGCTAGAATACCACCGCAAAAACCAACCACCTTAAAAGTAAGAACCTTTAGAGTAGACATCAAACGGGTTAGTTTGAGATATTAACATATAGGGAATCACACGTTGGGATGCAATCCATCTAAGCAGTCAAATGTTTTTCTAAAACGTTTGCGACGACTGTGTGTTTCATCCCGGTTTTAATGTTTCACTCGGAAATACATTATTTGGACTAAAATGACTTTTGCACCAACTCTTCTGGAAGAAGGGGCCGAAACAATGCTTTAGCGGTAGGAGCGGAATCCCTTTTTGGTTTGGAAGGTATTCTTTCTTGATTATTTTCTTTAGGGTTATGATCGAATCCTATGTGGATTGCCTACGTATCATGATGCCGCATGAATCTAATCATCACGTAGTTCAAAAGAATAGATATAGAATGACAAGGTGAAATTTTCATAACTAAAGATAGCTCTTTGTTTTTCATTACAAGCAGTTTGAAATACCGATAACCATAAAGGAAACAGTACAGACTCTAGATAAACATCAAAAACTTAACATTCTAGAAGCAATAAAATACAGACTAGAAAACTAAAACATCAAAAGTAAATGAGGGCTTCTGCTTGTCTTCTCGGGGCCTGTGGTGCATTGGCTAGTCTCAATGCAGGCCTGTGTGCAATATCTCCCTGAAGTCGATCCAAATCATCCATCACCTGGTGGACGAAAGTCATCATAGAGGAAAAAAAACATGGAGGCAGTCATGCTCTCACATTCGTGACATTTCTGCACAAAGTAGTCAGCTATTTCTTTGATCATGTTCCTGATGACCCCTTTCTCCCGAAGCAGGCGCCCTATTTGTTGTGCTCGGGCTTCCAATACTTGGGCATTTGCATTGTTCTAGTCCTGTAGCTATTGCACGGTTCCTTCCAATTGGCAGATTCGTGCATAATAATGCTCCCTTTCTGTTTTAAAGTCTTTAGTTTGTTGGACCATTTCATTCCCCATGGCAAACAATTTTTCCTTCAGGATTGCCATTTCTTTGCTATACTTCTGCCTCAAATTATGAGCCTGTTCTTCTACCCCCTTTGCTAACTTGGTATGGGCATCTGGCAGGTCATTTTCAGCTTTGGTCAAATCAAATTCATACTCGTGAACCTTCATCCTCAGGTTGCTAATGATTTTCTCATCCCTTTTTACTCCTCATCGGTGTTTCAGCAGCTATTTTCAAACTCCGGAGTTGGGCACGGAGCGCCTCAATCTTTTGGGTCAACTGTCATTTTTCGCTTTTAACTACCTATGCTTGCAACTCATTGTCAAACTCAAGGTTCCTTAGTTTCTCCTTCGGAACATGGATGGTGGCCTGATACCCTTTTTCCTTTTCTCCCCAAGCCAACCTTTCTTGAATCTTATCATCGAAAGCTTGAACATGAGGCCTTTTGGAAGGCCTTTCTGACTCGGGTTTGGGTTCTTCATTAATGCAATTTATCATCGCAAACTATACTGCATAACCCGGATCCACTTCACCTCTAACAAGATCAGGCACTTGAGTATCTTCTTTCAAATACCGACACCCATTCCAGCTTTGTTGAATTAAGGCCCCGGGTGATGGAGCTTTAGGGTGTAATTCAATGACCTGGGTGCTAAAATCGTCTTCCTCGGGTACTATTTGATACGACCCAACTACCTCAAAATCCTTTGGGGTGCATATGGTTGAACAATTCTCAACCCGATTAACAACAAATGATTTCTTGTAGCCGACAAGTGTATGACCTCTCTGACAGGCAGCCATCCCAGGGTCGATTCTATCTAATTTTCCTGTAAAGTTCTCAGATGGTCGATCCAAGCTTCAACTCCTTCCGGGGAATTGTAGTCTTTTAATCTTTCTTCCTAAATTTCGATGAAATTGGTTTTGTTAGGACCATAGCTCATGAATCTCGGGTGATGACGAAAGTGTTCGATTAACCACATTTGGAGAATAATGTTGCAACCTTCGAAGAATGTTTCCCCCGACTTGCACTACGTTAAAGCCCGGTAAATATCAGACAATATGAGCGGAGCTAAAGTGTCATCCTTTTTGTCAGTCAAAATCTGGGCGGTTCTATCCACACGAACATCAATGGTCCCTTTTGCATTTGGAAAGACCATTACACCCAGGAATGCCACTATGAAGGCTATTCGGCGGTGAATTCTCTAGGTATCCTTGTCTTGCTTTTTGTTTAGACCCTTTTCATGTATTTCGAACCCGTCTGGAAAGATATATCTAGACTACAAGAAAAATAATGTGCAACAACCATCAACCACCTGGCACTTTCTGAGTTGTTTGCTGATGGATAGAAAATCGAAGAAACGGCCTACTGACATAGGCCTCGGGAAGATGATTTGTTGGTTCCTTAAATTCTGTCCAAAACCCATATATCCTGCTATTTCTTCCAAGGTAGGAGCGAGCTCGAAATCCGAGAAACAGAATACATTATGAACTGGATCCCAGAAGGTTACTAAAGCCTTGATTAAGTCATTTCTCGATTTCACTTTGATGATGTCAACGAGAGCCCCCAATTGATCACTTACCCATTCTTTACCCTCCTTGTCTAGGTCATGCCTCCACATTTGGAGTTGTAGGGGAGCTTCCTCTACGATATTCAGTTGCGGATTCTGGACAGTACTCATTTTGAACCTGCGGACGGGTAAGGTTAGGATTGCTTTTAATTTTGAAAGAGGAAACCAACAAATTCTTTTTACAAATACCAATTTTAGTTTTTCAAAAGACACCTCTCCCAAAAATGGCTATTTTGTGCAATATTGACCAAAATGGCCATTTTTGCAAAAGTGGCCTCTTTCTCACGTTTGAGTAAATTTTTGGGGCCGAAGCGGGGTACTTTTATAGGAAAAGTGACAGACACGTCCATTCTTAACAAAAATAGCCCTTCTACAATGTAAAGTGTTCTAAGGCTATTTTGGCAAGAACGGTATAAGACTTAACCGAAGCTGGGTCGATTTTATTTTGGCTAATGAACTTTTTTTTTTTTTTGAAAAGTGGGTCGGCACCGATAAGGTTTGCCTACGTACCTCACATCCGGTGAGAATCAGACCCACGTAGTTCGATCAATTTTGACACAACTTGAAAAAATACGATTCTGACTCCTTTTCGCTCATTTTTAAAATTCCTTTGTCCTCTTTTTTTTTGGAAAATTTTTGACAGAGTTTCGATGTATTTTTTCAAATATCATGGCTTTTCAAAACTAGTGAATTTTCTATCCTCCCGCGCTCTTGAAGTTTCTATCAAAACTGGTGAATATACACATAGCATGTAAAGATGCATCATGATGGTCTTTTTGTTTCGGCTACACCTGTCCTAGATGGACCCAACCCCTATGTTGAGTCCCTTAAGTAAAAAATGCACTTGATGAAAATAAACGTTCCTATTAGGGATCCGGCATGAGGTTTTGTCATTCTAGGTTTAAACCTGGGGTTTTGTTCTACACCTGGCTTACCCGAGCGGATAACTAGAGTCGAGGTGGGAGCAATGTACCGGTAGCACGAAAGGCTATATGGCCTAGTGACTGATCCATCCCCGTTCTAACTTGGTATGACCTTTAACAGAAAGGCGGGCCACGGGAACGTGTTCACCAATTTTTAGAAGACTCAGAAGGGATGCGTATGAAGATAGTTTAAATACAATTCAAATAAATATCAAAGCGGTAAATAAATGACAGTTAGCACATTAGACACAGAAGTACAGTAATATCAACACTTTAAACAAATCGAGTAAAATCATATTAAAAGCTCGAATTCTTGAACCCTAAACCAGAGATTTTGGGTTCGATCCCCAGCAGAGTAGCACCTCAATTTTCACCGGTAAGGGTGGGATAAGGTAGTTTTCCCAATTTAAGTGACATAATTGAATTTGGGATTATTTATTTAATTTTAAGAGTCACCACCCGGATTTTTTACGGTGTTCGAAGACACCATTTATTTTTAATATCCCAAATCGAGGAAATTTTGACTATGTTTAAAAAGTCTACAAACCAGAAGACCGGGTAAGAAATTCTGTTAACTGAGGAGAAGGTGTGAGGCACTCCCGAATTCTGTGGTTCTAGCATGATCTCTTAATGATTTATACTTAGCCTAAATTATTTACTTACTGGTTTCAATACCTATGTGCATTTACATTTTTACCGCTTCTTATTGTTCTATTGTATTTTAAAGAATTATCTTAAGACGGGTTACGTATGCATAAACCCGTGGAAATTGGACGTGTCAAAATTATGTCATGCGGATGTGTACATAACTTACAACACTTGATTCCTTTGAAGAAATAGCCAAAATCGAGCAAGCGCGTGTTACATATTTTTGGTTGTAAAAAGAAATAGAAATCACGTCACGCGAACATTTATGCAATTACGATATTAATTTCAAAATCTGATCCTAAAGGTATCTCTACGAGTGTTCCTTTTAATCTTTATTTGTGTTACGTAAACGTATACACAATTTTAAGAAAAAAGAGTATTTTTAGGCACTAGAAAGAATTCAAAATACGTGAACGTATACTTTGATTGTTATTATGTTTTTTTTTTAAATTCGAACTATGTGCACTATCTATGGAATGAGTGTAAATATTTTGCTATTTTTGCAAAGGTCATTTTACTAAGCCCTACTAGTCTAAGCAAGAAGTAGTTCTAAGGATGAGTTTTTTGGGCCATGGACGAATCTATCCCAATTTGTAATTAGCACCTTAGGCCAACATATTTTGTTCAATATCTAAATATTATTATGAACGGGCTTCCGCGCATATGATATCAAATGATATTCAGAAAATTCAAGAGTAAGAAAACAAGGAACTTAAACGACATTAGTTAGGACATTCAACATGGTATAATCTTATTTTACAAGGCTATTTATTTCCATTTCATGCGTTGAGATAAAAAAGGAATGCACTGAAAAAACAAACAATTTTCAGTTCTGTTTTTCGTTTAAAGTGGCCATTGATATGAGCAAAAAAAAATCTAGTAAGGAGCATGTTGAGCAATTGGTAAGGGCTGACTATTGATTTTATTAAATCATATTCCTATAAAGACAATCAAATTGCTTTGATCAAAATCTTGCCATTTTTATTAACCATCCTTCAACATGTTTTAATGACCTTTAAACAGAATTAATCTGAACCTGAAGCTACATATATATATAAAATTGCACCTAAACCAACCATAAATTCCAGATCGATAAAAAGAATGAGAAACAAATCTCAATAAAGATTTTAATAGAGTCATGTTAACCCGGTTTCAGACTAAATCAGATTGTACCAAAATACAATACCAAGATTTTGGGGCTTTTGTACACCTTAGGCCCAATAGCCTGGGGTTCAGGCCTTAATGGGACCTTTTAACCGTTTGGCCCATTCTATATAAATTAAAAAAAATGCAGCATATTAACAGTTCAGTTTTTGTTTACAACGGTTCTAAAAATAATAGATACATTTTTCATCAATGTTCAATTGCAAAATACAAGTTTTTTAAAAAACAAAATATAGCATCTTAAATAACAGTAAGGGTCCTAATCTATTGCCGCTTCAGACCTACTCAATCAACATGTACTCTTTCTTAGCCAAGGCCAAACAAAACACATGCACTCTCAAATAGAACAAAAGATTTGCATTTTTAGAGTGAATTTGACCTATCTAGTGGTCAGATTTACCTCTATAATGCTATTTCATGTGACTTCAAATTCTTACAAAGATTAGGACCATTAAAGCACAAAGCCTAAAAAAAAGGTGAAGCTGAAATGCATATTCATCATTTAAATCCAACAAAGGTGAATCAACATGCCACTAAATCTGAATTTTAAGCATGTATAAATATCTCAACACATAGAAGCTGAAATTCATAGTAGAACTCATACAAACACTGATATTTAAGCATGATTTCAGACAAAAATTCTATTTAATACAAGGTAAAAGTTACATACCTTAAATTCAAAAAAAAAAAAAAAAACAGCAAGGAAATATTTTACCAAATAAAGGTCAAGAAAACCAAAACTATTTGAAGCTTAATGCAGCATTAGGACCAGCAATAAAAAAAACCCCCGAAAATGATAGCTCGAATACCAAAGATTTTAGTAAAAATCAGCCAGAAATGTAGTTTTCCCTGAAAGAAAACACAACCACAAGAAGACCAATTTTAGACTTTTTTTTCACTCATGATTTCAGTATTTTTCTGTTTTTCTTTAGAGTAATAGAACAATATTTTCAGTGTGATAATGTATGCTCAGGTGTGTTTCAGGTCTGTAGCTATAGGTGTATTTTCCAGAGAATAATGTAGTCTATTTATAGGGAGTTTAGGGGTAGTATCTTTTAGGGAATATACCTTATCTATTGAGCTGAAATAGTATATGTACAGCTGTCCCTTCTTATCCTATAGGATAGTTGTACCCCTTTCTACAATGTTCCTCTAATGACAACCCCTATTCCTCTTTTAAAATTACTATTTTGCCCTCAAAAATCTGATTTTATGATTTCTGATTTTTTTTTTTGATATTTTCCTAATTCTAGAAGTTTCCTGTAATTTCTAAAACGTTTTTGAATTAGTGAGGCCCCAAAAAAATAGATGAAAATAAACAAGTTATGGGCCTGTCAATTTAGATAGACCCAATAATAATAAAAGACAAAGTTATGGGCCTACCTATTTAGCCAGGCCCAATAATAATAAAAGAAACAAAGTTATGGGCCTGTCTATTTAGTCAGGCCCAAACCATACTAAACAAAGATATAATAAACAAAATGAAACAGAAAGAAAGAAATGCAACACTATATTTATACATATACACTATATTTATACATATACATTATATATATATATATATATATATTATCTACTTTTATCTTCATTAATCCATTTTAATTAATTTATTATTGAACGAAATAACAAATATAAGACTAAGCGAATATGATTACCCTATCGTTATATACATTTTTTAATTAAGTCCGACATTAGTTAACTAAATCCGATTTTAACCATCAGGCGAAGACTCCCATCTAGGATTTTAAGATCCTTGATAGGAGATCTTCGCTATAGGATTTTTTTGGCGGCTAGGAAATAAAAAGGGGGTAAATTATAGGGTTTTGGCCTTTTTAGATCTAATATCTGCGGATTTTGGTTGGGTTTTTAGGGATTTGGTTGGTAGGAGGAGGTTTAAGAGGATGAGAGGAGTGTTTGGTGTTAATTTGGGTATTTTTGTAGTTAAGTCGCCGCCGGTGGAGAATTTCGGTGGGCGGCGCCGCCTTGGGGAGGGGTGGCGGCGGAAGTTAGGGTTGGGAGAGAGATGTGAGAGAATCAAGAGTGCGGAAATGAGGGGGGTGAAGGTTTTAGGATATTTTTATATTAAAAAAGTTGGGGGTTCCGGACCGTTGGATCTATTAGAGATCAATGGTCAAGATTGAGTGGGTATATGGGTATGGATCAGACTTTTTAGGGGTTGGGCTTGGATTATTGGGCTATTTTTGGGATTGGGCTTGGTGTTCAAGACTTAGCTCAGTTCGATTTTCTTTTAAGCAAATTAACCTCTTTTTAAATCTAAATAATTTTGATTAAACTCTAAATCGAATACTAAATTATCTCAAATCGTAAAATTACACTAACCATATATTTATATTATTTACACGATTAGCCGATCTTAAATTTAAAGAAAAATTACTAAAAACTAAAAATAATGTTAAAAACAAATAATTTTTGAGATTTTCTTTTAATGAAGCAATTAGGCATTAAATTAAATTAAGAGCCTAATAATGCAAAATTATGAAGGTTTAAATATTTTCATAACATAAAAAATGAAAAAATGCGACTAAAAATGCAAATAATTCCCAATAAATACCAAAAAACCCTAAAAAAATAAAAAATCTACAAAATAAGACTACTTTATTTATTATTTTTATTGGAGTATTTTAGTAAGGTAAAAATTACATGCTCAAGTACCGACGTACCTGCTCGGAGAAGTCGGCCCTCTCTCGAAGAGCTCACTCCAAGCTTGCCCGGAGGTTCGTCAATTCCTCCTCCTTTCGAGCGCATAAAGCATGCAGCTCGACCGACTCCGACATGAGCTTCTCAAGCTCCTCTCCACGATGAGTCAACTCATCTTGCATCTTGGAGAAGGCTTGTTCATACATCTTCTTGACCTGCAACACAGAGAAAGGAAATCAGACGACAAGAATAGAAAGACAGAGAATAGCATATTGTTTCTCAAATGTCACCTGCTTTTGGAGCCTCTCGGCCTCCTCGAGAGCAACTGGGGGAATCAACATCGGTCTCAATCGATCCACTCAAAGTAGTCTCTAAATGCATCATCCTCTCCACGAGAGGTCTCTAGACCAGGAGCACCCCCAACATGAGCATCACGTATCTCCCCTGGAGAGAATGACGGGCCCGAATGAAGTCCACCAGCAATATCAGCCTCCATCAAGGCTTCTTCCTGACCTCGGAAAGCTCCAATAGCAAGCCCTCCGATCTCCTTAACACGGACTGTTCCATGTTCGATGAGCGTATCAAGGACTGCGCCACAACCCTCCTCGATGGTCTCCTCTACGAATTACGGGTCTGCATCGGCCACCTCTAACTCAGCGGGCTACCGCCCAATATCACTCGAAGCCCCAGCGCTTCATTTTGCCCTTTTTACCAAAGGGCAGGCATCAACGCTCTCCTCCTCAGCCCGCAGGCTCTCATTGTCGGTCGAAGACAAGACCGTGGAATCGGTCCTAGGCTTCCGAGCCTTTGGCTTTTTTTTATTTTGGAGACTCCGCCGAGGCTTCTTTCTTCCTTTTCCAAGTGGGGGTGGCCTCATCAACACGCCTTCACCAAGGACTGCACCAACATGTTATGTCAAAAAACATCACCATCAAAAGTTCTTATGAAGAATGTAAAAACAATAGCAACAACATTGTACCATGGTTCTTAGCCAGCCATTGTGGTTTGGACAGCTCACACCATACGCATTTGTTGTATGGGAAAGCGGAGTCTAAATGTTTGATCCACCTCGGAAGGTCCTGAACTGCACCGGGGAACCAAACAGTGGCTGCATAATTATAATAAAATCAGTCGAAAGGGAAACAGACAACAAAGCATGCTCAATTCAGGGGTTTTTACGTTTCATATTCCATTCCTCCGGGAATGTCATTCTATCAACGGGAATGATGTCCGAAGTTCTGATTCTAACGAATCGGCTCATCCATCCCCGATCTCTGTCCTCATCGATGCAGCCAAGGAACGCCTTGGTGGATTGGCGATGAAGTTTGATAAGGCCCCCGCGGAAGAGTCGAGGGCTGTACAGCCTGATCAAATGGTCGAGGGTGAAAGTCACTCCCTCGACCATGTTGGTGATATGTCAAAACATATATACAATCTTCCAAAACAAAGGATAGATCTGAGCGAGTGTCACTCGGTAATGATGACAAAAATCAAGAATCACCGGGTCGATCGGTGGAGAAGAAGAATTGATGGGGCCTAAGGTGAAGGGGTATGTATATATACTGAGAAAGCCAGCATTGTGTGTGACTATGCTTTCGTCAGTCGTAGGGATCTCTGCTTAAACCGCCTCCCCCAGCGGTATTCATGTTTTACCCTCTCTATATCCGATATTACACTTATGTATCGGGACATGGGCTTGCATCGACTTGGTGTAGAAGGGGGTTTTTCTATTGTCAAGTCAGAAATGGTGTCGAAAGGTCAAGGGATGCAGCTCAACGGTGGGAGGAATTTTTGACTTTCCCTTATACGGGCGTGATGTAGACGTAGCTCCCTCCTTTTGTGGAACCGTTTTAGAAGTTTTTGCCATGATAACTATCGAGTTTTGAAATGACAAGACGAAAAAAAGTACACATGCAGAAGATGAGAGTGGAAAACACTTAGTTGAATTTTGGAGGTTTGGGAAGATGAAGAAGATGCAAAACTATGAAAAAGAAAATGATTGTAGTATTTATAGAGGCTCTTTGGGCATGCTTGAAGCAGAAAAGTCGAACCTATGACGGTTCATGGGCTTCTCGAGAATTGTGTTGACAGCGACCTCTGCACAACTTTTCATGTCACATCATTTAATGCCTTGAAGGGACTGACGTCATAGAAGGAGTGTCGAAGAGGCAAAAGGTCAAGACCATTTCTTATATTTTCATTCTAAGAAACGCAGGGACTATATATATGCGGCTAAAATCGGAGAGCCCAATTTTATGATCATTTCGACGCTCAAAAGGTTGAAAGTTTCGGTATCAAGGCAGTACACATGAAAGGCCCTCGACCTCGAGGCAGTGCATATCGTAGATTCCCAGCATCAAGGGTGTATAAATCGAAGGTTAACATGGAAAGGCGGGAAATTCCCAAGGGGCACGTGGTTAAAGCTGACAAATTACACAAAATAGTATAAGCCCATACCGTGGTATTAAATGGTTGTACCAGCCATATCTCTTTGCATTAATTGCACATGTACTATGTTGGGATTCCGTATCATATATAAAGGGGACCCTTGTCACTTTGTAACACACATGATATTCAATACAAGAACAAGAACATCCTCTGCTCCCTAGCTAAAACATTCTCTACAATTGTTTCCCATTTATTGTGTTCTTGAATTATTCTTCATTTATTGATTATTATTGATCATAAATAGGCCATTATTAAGGCATTAAATGTTGTTATATTGTTATCGACAGCCCCCAGTCAGGCTTCTAGAGCTCGACCTCGAGGCCATTTCGACCACCCTTGAGACTGGTCCCTCCGTTACCCTGTATGCGTAATCTCGTTTTCTTTTGATCTTATTTCATTTTTCTCACCCCACACTCACCATCTACTGCCTAAATAACTGGTATTAAAATAGATCACATATTTTTAGAACCACACAATCAAATATAATTGTAATTACCATTTTTAAGGTAAACAATAGTGATTGCTTAATATTGACTCCGATAACACACACTACTTTACGCTTCTTCTTGTAAGTGTTTTTGTTTTCTGGATAAAACATGTCAAACTCACAAAAACACCCACACATGGTGACAACATCCTCGAATTTCATGGGGAGAATGGCAATATAGCCGTCCTAAGGATCGAGGTGCCTCAGGCTGATCTCGGGGGAGTACCAATTGCATATCCCATCGACGTCAGTTCTCATATCGCCCTAAATGCAAATTTGGGCGTTGATCCCGAAGGTAGTTTACACAGGGAAGGACGAGCTGGTAGTCGAGGTACGCAAGACGGAGAAGATGGTGGATTCAGCCTCCAATTGATATTCACAACTACAAAATCAACATCGAACGCCGAGTGGGGTTGAACCAGAAGTCTCCCACCGAACCGAGCCAGTGCCGGAAAGGTCAAACGCCAATGAATCGGGGACTGACCCCGCCATTATGAAGATGATCGAGGAGCTCACTAAGCAAATTAAATTGGGAGAAAAGAATATCGAGGTAAATGATAAGAATGTAGAGACATACAACTCCCGGGTTGACCAAGTATGGGGGGAACCACCGATTTTAAAAATCATGGACTCGAAGAAGTTTTTGCAAAATCCGTTGCCCCCATATGCGGCTTTGAAGACTATTCCGAAGAAATTTCGCATGCCGAAAATCCCCAAGTACAATGGGATGGCTAATCCTAATGAGAATGTCACCTCCTATACATGCGCTATAAAAGGAAATGATTTAGAAGATGATGGGATCAAATCTGTTCTACTGAAGAAATTTGGAGAAACTCTACAAAGGGGGCGGTGATATGGTATCACAATCTTCCACCTA
The DNA here is from genome assembly GCA_005239505.1 of Nicotiana paniculata. Lineage (NCBI taxonomy): Eukaryota > Viridiplantae > Streptophyta > Magnoliopsida > Solanales > Solanaceae > Nicotiana > Nicotiana paniculata. The sequence goes on from ML317372.1 coordinate 29,421, forward strand.
ATTCTATCTATTCCTTTGCCATGCTTGCAGACTATTTCATAAAGGCACATGCCAGAGAAATAAAGGTTGCGACTAGGAAGTCAGACCTCTTCAAGGTAAAAGAAAAAGACAACAAAATGTTGAGGGAGTTCGTATCTCGGTTCCGGATGGAACACATGGAACTACTTCCGGTCACAGACGATTGGGCTGTTCATGCCTTTACTCAAGGTTTGAAAGAACGAAGTTCGGTGGAATCACAACAACTGAAGCATAATTTAATTGAATATCCGGTGGTAACCTGGGCCGACGTACATAGTCGGTACCAGTCAAAGATCAGGGTCAAGGATGGTCAACTGAGGACCCCTTCCAGTTCCTTTATCCGACAAGCCCATTGACAAAAATCAGAGGGATATCGATAGAGAACCTCGGTCGAATAGAGATCAATATCAACCATACAATGCACATCGTAGAAATAGCGGCACAAGACGCAATGCCATAAAAAATGATCAAAGGAATGATCGAGGACAGAGCTCTTGAGGGTTCATGAGAAAAAGTGGCTTCGATAAACATGCCAATCCCACAGAGGCACCACGATTATTAGAATACAACTTCAACATCGACGCATCAGGTATTGTTCCAGCCATTGGGCGAATCAAAGATACTAGATGGCCCAGACCCCTATAGACCGATCCTTCCTAAAGAAACCCCAACCAAATATGCAAATACCATGGTACCCATGGTCATATAACCGAAGAATGTAGACAGCTTAGAGAGGAAGTGGTACGTCTATTCAACGAGAGGAACCTTCAAGAATTCCAGAGCGACCGAGCTAAAAACCATTTCAGAGATAGAGATGCAAACAGGAAAAACAAGCAGGAAGAACCACAATATGTGATTCACATGATCGTTGGTGGGGTCGATATTCCACAAGGGCCCATGTTCAAACGCACTAAAGTATCAATTACCAGGGAAAAACAAACTCGAGACTATGTGCCAAAAGGCACTTTATCATTCAATGATGAGGAAGAAGCAAGGATCTCACAACCCCACAATGATGCTTCGGTAATCTCTATCCTTATGAATAAAATTTAGGTTAAGCGTTTTCTAATTGATCCAGGGAGCTCGACCAATATTATTCGATCAAGAGTCGTGGGGCGGCTCGGCCTACAAGATCAGATCGTACCTGCAGTTCGGGTTCTCAATGGTTTCAACATGGCAAGTGAAACAACTAAAGGTGAAATCATTCTATCGGTAAACGTAGTTGGGACCATTTAAGAAACCAAGTTCCATGTTATCGAGGGAGATATGAGACACAACGCTCTGCTCGGAAGAACCTGGATTCACAACACGAGGGAAGTTCCTTCAACCGTTCACCAAATGATGAAATTCCCGACGCCGGATGGAGTAAAAATGGTGTATGGGAACAACATGCTGGAAATGAAATGTTTGTGGCCGATGAGGTGATACTGCTATCGGCACTTTCGTTAACCAATGGGATCGGAGTCCAAAGGAAAACAGGAAGCTAAATAGCAAACACAGTCACCAGCCTCGACTCAATCGGAGAAGCAGGGAACTGACGAGGACGATGACTGCTAGATCCCTTGATCCTTCATAATCCCCTAGGATTCTGATGCAACAAAAGCAACAGTCGAAGAGCTGGAACAACTCATACCGAGTGAGCACCTACTCGATCAAAAGGTATACCTGGGTACGAGGTTAACCCCCGAACTCATTAAAAAAAATCAGTAAATTTCTTATCAATAATATGGATTGTTTTGTTTGGTCCCACCTAGTTATGATAGGGGATCCCGCCGTAGATCACCACATATCGACTGAGCTTCGACCCGAAGTTCCGCCCAGTAAAACAAAAGAGGAGGCCCCAGTCCAAAGTAAACCATGCATTCATCAATGATGAGGTAACTAAACTTCTCAAGATAGATCCATTCGGAAAGTAAAATATCCTGAGTGGTTAACAAACGTAGTTGTAGTCCCTAAAAAGGGAAATAAATTTAGGATGTGCGTAGACTATAAAGATTTAAACAAAGCATGTCGTAAAGACTCTTTTCCTCTACCGAATATCGATCGCATGATCGATGCCATGATGGTCCATGAGATTTTTAGTTTTGTCGATGCCTAATCCAGGTACAATTAAATACAAATAAACCCAGAGGATCAGGAAAAGACCTCATTCATCACTAAGTACGGAACCTATTTCTATAATGTAATGCCGTTTGTACTAAACCCTGCTAATGCCACTTATCCACGCTTAGTAATCGGTTGTTCGAAGAACAAATAGGTAAATCAATGGAGGTTTATATTGACGATATGCTAGTTAAGTCCCTGCGAGCAGAGGACCATTTTACACATTTGCATGAGACCTTCGATATACTAAGGAAGTACAACACGAAGCTCAACCTGGAGAAATATGCATTCGGGATTTTCATGGGAAAGTTCCTCGGATTTATGGTGTCAAATTGAGGAATCGAGATCAACCCCGATAAAATCAAGACAATCGAAGACATCACAGTCGTGGACAATGTTAAGGCCATACAATGATTTACAAGGAGGATAACAGCCCTATGCCGATTCATCTCGAGAACTTCAAATAGAAGTCACAAGTTCTTCTCACTGGTCAAAATGAAGAACAATTTTGCTTGGACCCCCGAATGCCAACAAGCATTGGAAGAATAAAAGTGGTACCTCTCGAGCCCGCCACTACTTCATAGTCAAAAAGCAGATGAGAAACTCTACTTGTACTTAGTAGTCTCGAAAGTCGCGGTATGTGGGGTCCTGGTTCGAGAGGAGCAAGGTACGCAATTTCCTGTTGACTATGTTAGTCAAACTTTAGGTGAAGCCGAGACTCGGTACCCACACATAGAAAAACCGGCACTCACCCTAATAATCGTCTCTAGGAAATTAAAACCATATTTTCGATGTCAACCAATCTGTTTGGTGACCACTTATCCACTTCAAAATGTTTTGCATAAACCTGAACTCTCGGAATGATTGGCCAAATGAGTCGTCGAAATCAGTGGGTATGATATCGAGTATCATTCCCGAGCGACCATCAAGTCTCAAATCTTAGCCGACTTCATGGTCGATTACGCCATCCTTCGTACCCGAGGTAGAAAAGGAACTTCTGTTAAAAATAGGTACATCATCGGGGGTATGGACCCTTTTTCACAGACAGTTCTTCGAACGTAAAGGGGTCCAGGCTAGGCATCAGTTTGAAGCTTCCAACGGGCAACACAATTAGAAAATCTATCAAAACATCTAAGTTGACAAACAATGTGGCCGAGTATGAGGCCATGATTGCAGGTCTCGAGCTAGCTAAGATATTGGGAGCAGAGGTCATCGAGGCAAATGTGACTCCCTACTTGTGGTAAACCTAGTCAACAGAACCTTTGAGGTTCGAGAAGATCGAATGCATAGGTACTTGGACAAACTACAAGTGACACTACATTGGTTTAAAGAATGGACCCTACAACATATACATAGAGAACATAATAGTGAGGCTGATGCCCTTGAAAATTTGGGGTCATCGGTCGAAGACGATGAAATTAGCTCGGGTATTGTCGTATAACTTTCAAAGTCAGTGATCAAAGAAGGCCACACCCAAATAAAATCCACAAGTATAACTTGGGATTGGAGGAATAAATATATAAAGTATTTAAAAAACATGAAGCTTCCATCGGATCCTAAGGAATCAAGGACTCTACATACGAAGGCCGCAAGATTCATATTGGTCGAACATGATACATTATATAGAAGAATATTCGATAGACCGTTGGAGATATGTTTGGGTCCGGGAGATATCGACTACGTCTTACGAGAAATTCATGAGGGCACTTGCGAAAATTATTCCACTGCCGAATCATTGGTTCACAAAGTTGTCAGAGCAGGATACTATTGGGCCAATATTGAAAAGGATACTAAAGAATTCGTTCGAAAGTGCGACAAGTGCCAAAGACATGGACCGATGATCCACCAACTTGGAGAGAAACTCCATTTGGTCCTATCCCCATGGCCGTTCATGAAATGGAGAATGGATATCGTTGGCCCTTTATCATCGGCCCCAGGTAAAGCTAAATTCATTCTATTTATGACTGGCTATTTCTCTAAGTGGATTAAAGAATATGCCTTCGAGAAAGTTAGAGAAAAATAAGTCCTAGACTTCATCTGGGACCACATTATATGCCGATCTGGGATGCCTTCCGAGATCGTATGTGACAATGGAAAATAATTCATCGGAAGAAAAGTAACAAAGTTTCTCGAAGAACACAAATAAAAAAGGATCATGTCAACGCCATATCACCCTAGTGGTAACGGGAAGGTTGAATCAACAAACAAGAACATCATTCAAAATCTAAAGAAAAGATTGAACGGCTGATGCATGGCTAGATTTCATGGTTTAAAACGTTATATGTCTTACATTTTATGTGTGTTACTGATAAAAATACACTTTGTATGTGCATAATGGAGTCTATTTTATGTGTAGCTGAATTGGAGATAGAAGCCGAGCTAAATGGATGCAAATACGCCGAACATACGCTCAAGGGGCGAAGAGGAGTGCACTGGGCTATAGCCGGGCATTTGAGCCTTAAGGACAGGCCTAGCCTGGCGTTATCCAGGCACCAGAGCCCAATTGCCAGCCTTGGCCAGGCGTTATCAGGCGTTTGGCCTGTAACGCCTGGCCCCTGATCCGGTCAAATCCGAGTTTTAAAGAGTTTTACGTGTTTCCCGATTGGAATAGAAGTCTCCTACACGTTTAGGGTGTATCCCAAACATATAAATAGACCCAAAAACACAACTTGAAGGGGGAGAATCCATTAAAGTAAAGACAAGTCTGTGGACCACTACTCAGCAAAGCAGAAACACTTATTTTTATCTCCTTATTTCATTACTGTGTAATTCAATTATGCAAGTTATTTTAGAATTGATTCTTATGAATATAAGTAGCTAATTTTCTTAATATAGGGTTTTGGTGGAATCCGTTGGGGGATAAACTTATGGTGATATTAATATAGTTTGGTTGATTGTTCATCTCTATTTGTTCAACTACGTTCTTGTTGTAGTTAATTGAATGGCCATCAATTAGCTGTGCCTATTTAGTATGTATCTACTTGAGAGAGAGTGCATATTTATTTAATTGTGTGAACAACACCACTCCCGGAGTATAGACGAAATTCATAACCGAGGGATTAGAAGTTGGATTAGAAATAACGATATTTCGGTTGCAATCTAAAGTGAACTGTAATGCAATCTAGCTAGCGTAACTTCAGAGAGTGCGTCTAGTAAATTATCATAATTACTTGAGAGTGATTTATGGTAGATAGAGTGTTCATATTGATAGAGATAATTAATCAAGTAATATGAAATATACGAGAAGTAAGTTCACCAACGGGGGAAACCATAACCTTAGACCTTTATCATAATTGTTTACAACACATTGTTAGTAATTGTTAGTTATTATTATTGTCAGTAGAATTAGTAAAACGTCACCAATTGATATTCAAAAGTCTTGAGAAAATTGATTGAGTAAAAGTTGTGTATTCTAAAGACTTGATTGATACGTAAATTCCCTGTGGGATCGACTCTGGGCATAATACCCCGGATTATATTTTCAACGCCCGCTTAGTCTTTTATTAGACATAGTTGAGAGTGATCAAATTTTGGCGCCGTTGCCGGGGAACTTAACGGTGTTGTCAATTGAGTTGGAAGAAATAATAAATTCTGAAATATAGTCAATTTTCTTCAAATTTTTGTTTATACATTGAAAGTTTAACGTTTGCTAACGTGTTGCAGGTGCATGCCTAGAAACTCATCGAGNCATTGAAAGTTTAACGTTTGCTAACGTGTTGCAGGTGCATGCCTAGAAACACATCGAGAACTGGTGAAGTAGTCAAAGCCTTATCAGACCCCGAGAAAGTTTTCAAGGCCCTAAATTGGACCAACCGGAAAAGCAAACAGCAACGACCAATTGAACAAATTGAACCCGACATGGAAAATCCAAACAATAGGAATAATAATGGGGATGATGTGGTAGACCCAGTTGCGCAAATAGGGGCAGAGGCTCCTTTATATGACTGGGCACAACCCACAGCTGAGAATTTGGCCACTGTGATACTAGTCCCTCAGGTACAGGCCGAGTCCTTCCAGATAACAAATAATATGCTGCACTTATTGCAAAACAAGGGAATATTCTCAGGGTCATACATCAAAGAGCCCCAACAGCATTTGAAAAACTTCCTGTCAATTTGCAAAACACAGAGGCAGCCAGACGTCACTTCGGAGGCAACAAAACTGTTGTTGTTTCAATTCTCAGTGACTGGAGCTGCATGAACTTGGCTAAACTCACTCCCCATAAATTCCATTACCACATGGGAGGAGTTAGTTAAGCAATTCATGAACAAGTTTCATCCACCTAACAAGACTGCCCAACAAATCGACGAAATCTTGAGCTTCAGATAGAAACTAGTTGAAACATTGCAAGAGACATGGGAACAATTTAAGGGGATGCTGGTTATCTATCCATATCATGGTGTTCCAGAGCAGATGTTGGGCAGCATTTTTATATGGGTTTGGCTGATACTGTTAAAGCAAATGTTGATGCTTCGGCTGGTGGAGCATTCTTGAGCAAAACGTGCAGAGAAAGTCAAATCTTACTTGATAATGACACAGAATTCAGGATGGACAACAAGGAATGAACCCATTATTCCTGTAGTTCACTCAGTGCCATTTTATCCATCTAATACTATTGCAGAGAACGTGGCCACTTTGATAACAGAGATGAGTATACTTACTAAGAAGGTGGATGAATGAGGACAAAAGCAGCAGGTACACATCGTAGACGCAACCAATGGAGGCTTATGCACATATTGCATTAGTCAACCACTTGGTAATCACTGGAATGCAGAATGTCATCACCCTCCTTATCTAGAAAATATGAATTATGTGTCGAATTATGGAAGCTAGAGACAAGGAGGGCAGAACTGGGGTCAGCAAGTTCAACCATATAGACCACCCCACCAATAGCAGAACAGTGGAAATATGGGTGTTAGGGGACAACAAGGTAATGCAGCACCGTATCAAAGGCCATAAGGTAATAACCACAGAATCAACAACAAGCATACTACCTTTCTCAGCATCAACAGGGGGAAGGCAAGAAGATGGGTTTTCCAGTTTAGAAGCTATGATGCAGCAGGTTAGTGGGTCAAATGCCAAAATCAGTGAGAGAGTAGATGTACATGATGCAACTATTAAAAATATTGAAGTACAGTTGGGCCAGATATCTATGGCAGTGAACAATCGTCCTCCTGGAACATTACCTACAGATACTCAGGTAAATCCTATGGACCAGGGCCCAAGGCAGCTGATGGCAGTGACTCTCCGCAGTGGCAGAGACTTAAACTTGGAACTGGAGAGAGCTCGTGAAAGCAGACAGGCCGAGACACTGGTACCCATGCCGATTGAACTTGATGATTCAACAAACTTGACCAAGGTAACAGTGCAACCTACTGAAGGAGAACCCAGTGCACAGAGTGAGACTGAAAAAGAAGTGGAGATAGCCCAGGAGTCGGTAGTTGAGGTAGTGGCTGAGAAAGAAAAGTCCCAAATCACTAGAAAAAGTGACCGCCAGCTCCATTCCCTAAGAGGCTGGCCAAATACAAAAAGGACGAACAGTACAAAAAGTTCTTGGACATGCTAAAGCAAATACAGGTAAATATCCCATTGATTGATGAGTTGAAGGAAATGCATGGTTACGCTAAAATGATGAAGGACTTGATGTCCAAAAAAGTTGACTTCCAAGATCTGGCTACTGTCATCCTTACTCAGACTTGCAGTGCGGTGGTGACGCGCCCTATTGCTAAAAAGTTGTCTGACCCAGAGAGTTTTACAATTCCTTGTACCATTGGCAACTTATCTTTCTCCAAAGCTCTATATGACTTGGGGGCGAGCATTAATCTGATGCCGCTGGCCATATGTAAAAGATTGAGGATTGGTAGAGCCAGGCCCACCTCCATGCTGCTACAACTTGCTGATAGGACGGTGAAGAGACCGTCGAGTATTCTGGATTATGTATTGGTGCAAGTGAGGAAGTTTTTATTTCCTGCTGATTTTGTGATATTAGACTGGAAAGTGGATGAGGAAATTCCCATAATCTTGGGAAGGCCATTCTTGGACACAGGCAGAGAACTTATCGATTGTGAGACTGATGAGCTTAAGATGAGGCTCAATGATGAAGAAATCACTTTCAACGTGAAGAAGTCTATGAGGCGACCTAGTGATTTCGCCAACTACTCTCTTATTGATACTGTGAATGTGATCTCAGAAAAAGATGATGCATCCCTGACTGTTGGGGACCTTTGGATGAATGTTTGATGAATTTAGATGATATGAACGGTGAAGAATTGGCAGATTGGGAGTTAGCACTTGAGGAAAAAGGGGTATGGCCAAAGGCTCTCGAGTTTGAGTCACTATACATAGAGGAAAGAGAGAACCCGCCGGGCAAGTCATCTATTGAAGAACCACCCAGGTTGGAACTGAAATCAGAGGATGCTTATGTGGTAGAAAAGATACCAGAGTTAACCAAGGACATCAATGATATATACTTTGTTGAATCTAGTGTCATTATTGTTGAGGATGTTGGTACACACTCCAACCATTTTTTCACATTGTGTTTGGATGATGATATGAAAATAGAGTTATCCGAACCACCTGAGGAGTTGAGGGATAAATAACAAAATGTCTACATTCTTGAATTCTTCTTGCCAGAAATTAGGGAGTACACATTTTGTCGAAAGGCCAAGAAGCACAGATTACGACATTGTTTTATTGGGCCAGGCAGATTTGTTCCACCACCCCAGGAGCATGATCATAGAGCAGATTCAAAACTTGGGATCCAATTCATAAGTTCAAGGTGGAGGCATAAAGTGAGTTAAGCGGATGCTCGAAGGAGCAGGGGAAGCAAAACTAATGGAAAAGATGTTGACGCTACGTGAGCAGGGAGTTTCTTGCACCTTACTTTCATTTCTTGTTTTTTCTATATGTGATGCACTGAGGACTCTACACGATTTAAGTGTGGGGTGTTGTACATATTTGTTGTGTTTAGTGTGCTTTCTTGTTAGTAGTTTTAGCTTTTATTGTTAGTAAGTTTTTCTTTTAGGTAGAACAAAACAGAAAAAAAAACATTTATTAGAAATATGGGACTCTTCCCGACGATGGATCTCTTAGACAGTTCTCTTGAGGGAAGTAAGTCTAATGAAAATATCAAAAAGATTTTTTGTTTTAGGTAGTGTAGTAATTCCCCCTTGTTTTTATTTGGACCACGGTTCTTTTCCAAGGGTTTTTAATTGAACCGGGTGTAGGTAGTTTTTAATTTTTAGGAGTAGTAACCACATGGTTGAGGGATTAATCGTAGCAATATCTCGGAACATTGTGATGCCTTGAGAATAGTCAGTACTGTGGTTGTGACGATTAGGCTCAATTTTTTTGACTCCATGATAAATACCTTAAATCAGGGATTCTTAAGATTTGCTTAACTGCTTTGACTGGAGTGTCGTGATAGATCCAATCCTGAGTGATATATGTGACATGTGTGACTGAGATTTGTATGTTATTTTGTGCATTGCATTTGATGTCTAGAACTTGACCCGTGTGTGTGCAAAGCGAAATAGTAGTTTTGTTCAGTCTTAGAAGTGATATAGGCGTTTCTTTGTTTAGCCAGATATTTATATTTTACCGACCTAATTGTTATGTATTGTAGTTAACCCCGCTGAACCTATACTCCTATTTCTTTGGCAACCACATTACAAGCCATACCCCTTTGTTTGAATAAATCTTATATTTGAACCTTGTCACCTCTCGTAAGCACTGGAAATGTGATGAAATGTTAAGAAAATTAAAGTGTGGGGTGGTAGGTTGGTTTTTGACGGGAATAATTTGAAATAAGGAGAAAAGGTGCACTATTTTGAAAAAGTAAGAGGCACTTAGAAAGAAAAAAAAAAGAGAAAAAGAAGAAAAAAAATAGTTGTATAGTTGATATATATATATATATATATATATATATTCTTTGACAAGTGGTGGGTCTTGATGTAATTGTACTTCAAGAAGTATGGGGTAAAAACATTGATATGAAGGTGGAGTTTGGCTTAATATAAGTTTGAGGCTGAACGCTGAAGTATATGTATCAAAGAGCTTAGGGAAGTGTACTCACTCTTATATCTAAATGTATCCTACCCGTCCCGCATCCTACATTACAACCAAATAAAGTCCTACTTGATCCTAGACTTAATGAATTCGATTAGTACAGTAGTACACTACAGGCAAGCCTATGGTGCATCTTTTGTGGCACATGAATATTATTTCTGAGAGCGAGTGAATACTTTCTATCTTGAGTTCCTAAGTGTTCTTAAATTTCATTGTGTGTGGAACTAGCTCTTTGATTTGGTGAGGGCACATGATTCACGAAGGAAAGGTAATGTTGTTGACCTCTAAGTTAGAGTAGTGAGTGGATTGTGATTAAAGCATGGTATATGATAGTCGACTATTGAGGCGAGGATGTCACACCTCTGTGCTTGAAATGTTTTAAAAATTCCTAGTATAACGTGTTAAGGGATTTGCTTAATAAGTTGCGTACATGAGTGTAGTTTGATTGCTCCAGGACGAGCAAATGTTTAAGTGTGGGGGTATTGATTCGTGGCTAGATTTCATGGTTTAACACGTTATATGCCTTACATTTTATGTGCGTTAATGATAAAAATACACTTTGTGTGTGCATAAAGGAGTCTATTTCATGTGTAGGTGAATTGGAGATGGAAGCCGAGCTAAATGGATGCAAATACGTCAAAAATATGCTCAAGGGGCGAAGAGGAGTGCATCGGGCTATAGCAGGGCGTTTGAGCCTTAAGGCCAGGCCTAACCTGGCGTTATCCAGGTGCCAGAGCCCAAACGCCAGCCTTGGCCAGGCGTTATCCAGGCGTTTGGCTTGTAACGCCTGGCCCCTGATCCGGTCAAATCCGAGTTTTAAAGAGTTTTAAGTGTTTCCCGGTTGGAATACAAGTCTCATGCACATTTAGGGTGTATCCCAAACATATAAATAGACCCAAAAGCACAACCTGAAGTGGGAGAAGCCATTAAAGTGAAGACAAGCTTGTGGATTGCTACTCAGCAAAGCAGAAACACTGATTTTTATCTCCTTATTTCATTACTCTGTAATTCAATTATGCAAGTTATTTTAGAATTGATTCTTATGAATATGAGTAGCTAATTTTATTAATCTAGGGCTTTGGTGGAACCCGTTGGGGGATAAACTTATGGTGATAGTAATATAGTTTGGTTGATTATTCATCTCTATTTGTTCAACTACGTCTTGTTGTAGTTAACTGAATGGCCATCAATTAGCTGTGCCTATTTTTTATGTATCTACTTGAGAGAGAGTGCATATTTAGGTAGTTGTGTGAACAACACCACTCTTGGAGTATAGACGAAAGTCATAACCGAGGGTTTAGAAGTTGGATTAGAAATAACGATATTTCGGGTGCATTGTAAAGTGAACTGTAATGCAATCTAGCTAGCGTAACTTGAGAGAGTGCGTCTAGTAACTTATCATAATTACTTGAGAGGGATTTATGGTAGATATTGTGTTCATGATTGATAGAGATAATTAATCAAGTTATATGAAATATCCGAGAAGTAAGTTCACCAACGGGGGAAACCATAACCTTAGACCTTTATCATAATTGTTTACAACACATTGTTAATAATTGTTAGTTATTATTATTGTCAGTAGAATTAGTAAAACATCAACAATTGACATTCAAAAGTCTTGAGAAAATTGATTGAGTAAAACTTGCGGCATTCTAAAGACTTGATTGATACATAAATTCACTGTGGGGTCGACTTTGGGCATAATACTCCGGATTAAATTTGCAACCCCCACTTAGTCTTTTATTAGACATAGTTGAGCGTGATCAACGGCGCTAAGAGAAAACGGAGAGAAATATTGCTCGAGATCCTTTGGGCATATCGAACAACGTCAAAACCCAGCACTGGGCAACACCGTTCTCTTTAGCATATGGTGCCGAATCTCTGATCCCGGTCGAAGTCGGGGAACCTAGCGTCAGGTTTTGATATGCAATAGAAGAGTCAAATCACGAGGCTATAACTGCAAGCCTCGAATTTCTAGATGAAAAATAGGAAGCCGCCCTCGTTCGAATGGCCGTAGAAAAGCAGCGAATCGAAAGATACTACAACCGGAGAGCCAATATTCGACACTTTAAAATCGGGAACTTAGTTCTAAGAAAAGTCACACTTAATACTCGAGACCCAGACGAAGGAAAACTTGGCCCAGATTGGGAGGGACTATATCAGGTCCTCGATATCGTTGAAAAAGGGTCCTACAAACTTGGCACGATGAACGACGAACATTTACCAAATAATTAGAACATATCATTCCTCAAATGATATTATTGCTGAGGTATGACCTTCTCCATTTTTGTTTATATTTTATACTAACTAATTGCAGGTGTTCGATCGAATACATAAAAGCTTTTTCAAAACTTGAAGTCCTTAGGTCTGAAAGCACACATTACACTCTTTTTCTCTTCGACCGGTTTTTGTCCCAAATGGGTTTTTTCCGACAAGGTTTTTAACGAGGCAACTATTATTCGTGCTAACTTAGAGTAATTCAACAGTATCAGAGGCTTCTTTATAATCTACCTCGAATACTGGGGGCATCACCCTCAGACGATTTAAAGGAAATACTTCGTGTCAATAGGGTCTCGATAGGTAAATTTTGTAAAGGGCCAAACAGTCAACTAAACCGTTTCCATGTAGATTACTCAAGCCCTAATGGGAAAACATGTACGCATGTATAATCGATTGAAAGAAGTATTTTTTCTTATCAGATGTTCCATGCCTTAGAGAAATTTCTACTTTACAATTTCATAATTATGATCTATTGCGAAAATTGGCTCAAGGGCCAATCGTAACCAATGTTCAAAAATTAACCCCATACTTGGGGACTGCAGTCCAAAAATTGACATGGTCGAATTATTAAACCTCGAGACTGTAAGACCTTAAAAAGGCAATCCTCGAATTTATAAGCCACGGACACCCCCTCTCGGGGTTCGAAGTGTCATTGGGAAATAAGACCAAGGGGAAGATCTCTAGGCTACGGCCAAACTAACACGGTTCAGAGACGTCCGAATTCTGTAATGAAAACATGCCTTTGACTACTTTTATAAATCAGTTAAAAAGGCTACCCTCGGCAAAATAACAAAAGGGTTTCGACAACTTCAGCCCTCGAAAAACCCTAAAGGGTATCAAATTGTTCAATCCCTCAAACAATTTTGTACTGAACAATTTTGTGCTAAGGCATAAAAAAGCAAAAGGTTTCGATAACAATAAACCCCAAAAAACCTAATGTACGCATGTACAATCGATTGAAAGAAGTATTTTGTCTTAGCAGATGTTCCATGCCTTAGAGAAATTTCTACTTTACAATTTCATTGCGAAAACTGGCTCAAGGGTCGATCGTAACCAAAGTTCAAAAATTAACCTCGTACTCAGGGACTGCTGTCCAAAAATCGACATGGTCGAATTATTAAATCTCGAGATCGTAAGACCTTAAAAAGTCAATCCTTGAATTTATAGAAGAAGGCCACCCCACTCGGGGACTGACACTTCGAAGAAGTTCGAAGTGTAATTGGGAAATAAGCCCAAGAGGCAGATCCCAAGGCTACAACCAAACTAACACGGTTCGGAGATGTCTGAATCCCGTATTGAAAGCATTCCTTTGAATACTTTTATATACCAGTTAAAATGACTACCCTCGACAAAATAACAAAAGCGTTTCGATAACGTCAGCCCTTGAAAAACCCCGAGGGTTATCGAATTGTTCGAACCCTCGAACAATTTTGTGTTAAGTAATAAAAATCATGAGGTTTTGATAACACTAAACCCCGAAAAACCTAGTAGGTACATACTTTTTTTGTGCTAAGACATGACAAATTCTTATACGATTAACTTTTTTAGCGAAAAAGGGATAAATGCCACTCTTTTGAGGCCATATTGTCCCAATTCAAGAGCCTAAGGGCCCTTAAATTTTTTGAAGTCGAGAAATCATCGTCACTCAACTAAAACCTAAGGGTCATCCCACTTCGAGTTGAGAAAATACTCACTCGAATACAAATACTATATTAGTCCAACTTCGATCAAGTTGCCTAAGCTCGAATTTACGAACAAAATTTTCACAAGGCATAAGTGAATCAAAATTTTCATAAGGCATAAGCGAATCAGAATTTTGACAAGGTAGTAGTTGAGATAAAGACAAGATAGAGAATAAAAGAAAGAAATTGTTTTATACATATGAAGATATTTACAAAGGATCGATCAATGTCCTACACAAAAGAAAAAGAGAAGAAAAAAAATACAAAGGCTTCTAACTATTATGGGGGGCAGCTGCTTCATCGAGGTCCTCCCCATTTTCAGATCCACTCTTGCTGCCATCATCATCATCATCATTGTCGTCATCAGAAGAGGCCAAATCTCTAGTATCAGCTTCATGCTCTTTTACCTTTACTATCTCCTCGGTAAGATCAAAACGTCAAGCGTGGATCCCCTCAAGGGTTTCCCTCCGATATTGGAATTTGGGGATTTCAGAAATCCAATTTGCTCGAGTTTGATTAGTCTCGACAGCCTCCCTCGCTTAGACTTGAGTGGCTTCAGCATCGGCCCAATAAATGGCCATGATCGCCTCAACCTTAGCTTTTGCCTGTTCGGCCTCAGATTTGGCTTTGGCAAGTTCGAAAGCCAATCGGGCCTCGAGATTCTATATCTTCTTTGCCTAAGTTGAGCTTTTTTCCTTCATGCCTCGAAGATGGCCTTCGACCGATGACAATTGGGCTGAAGCTGTCTCTTTTTCTGCTGCAAGGCGGTCCATGCCCTTTTTCCACCCGAAGGACTCCGCCTTCATCGTATTGATCTTATCGCGGGGCTGCTTGATCCTCTCAATCTTCTGCTGTAGCTACGAGACTGAAATATTAGCCTCCATTCCCGAATCAAGACCATGATATTTTAAAAGTGTCATTACCTTCTCGATCAGGTCGGTCTGATCCTTGTGAGCCTTAACCAACTCGGCTCGGAGGTCCTTGATCTCCTCTTCTTTTTGCCCGCAGAGAAGTTTCAGGGCATTCTTTTCTTCCGAAATCCCTCAGAGGTCAGCCTCACATCAGCTCAGCTCTGCTCGGGACGTGGAAAATGCCCACTGATGAAGTGCCAGAGCCTATTTTGGAAGAAAGAGAAAGTTAAACAGAAAACAAAAGAATGTGACATCAACGAAGGGAATTGAGACTTACCCGATTCAGGGCTCGTTGAGCAGGTAGCATCCTTGACCCTGGTAAGCAAATCCCGGAAGGGGTCCTCCCTCTCGTGAACTCCTTCTACCTAGCAGGGTCCTCAAAGCTTGGGCATCATGAATTGCCTCTTCAGAAAAATCAGGGAACTCGGGTCACCAGCTCCGAGCCATCATTTTCATCTTCCTCCCTTAGCTGTTGAATCACATACGTAGGAAAGGAAATGGTGTCTTTCTTTGGCTTACGAAACAGATTCTTCTTAGGCTTTGGATCCTTGGTGGTTGAGGTCCTTTTCCTCTACTTGTCCTTCGTCGGCTTCGGAACCGAGGTCGAAACCTCCTCCTCACCAGACGGGGCCTTATGACCCCATTCTAGCCCAAACCTGAACACGATGAAATCGAAAAAGTAAAAGAAGGGCACCTTAATCGAATCCTCAAATATGCAAAAAAGGGGCTTACCATGATTCTTGGCCTCCCATCGTCCCTTTGCTAAATCACGCCAACATCGCTCGACGTATGTGGAGGTTGAGGCAGGGTTCCAAACCCAGCTCTCGAGGTCGGGAATAACATGAGGCATCCAAGCAACCGCTACATCATGAAAGAAGACATTAATGAGAAAAAGCAAAGGAATGAAAAAATGCATGGTAGCTAGCAGTGAGATAATGCTTACACTTCATGTTCCATTTCTCGGTAAATGGAATCTTCTCTTCCCGGATTTGGTCGGAAGTCCTCACTTGGGCAAACCTTCCTATCA
Organism: Nicotiana paniculata; assembly: GCA_005239505.1. Taxonomy (NCBI): domain Eukaryota; kingdom Viridiplantae; phylum Streptophyta; class Magnoliopsida; order Solanales; family Solanaceae; genus Nicotiana; species Nicotiana paniculata. Next base: position 45,509 of record ML317372.1, read on the forward strand.
AGCCTCGGTCATTGTCCTCATCGATGCTCGAGAACAACACCTTAGTAGCTCGACACTGGATTTTAATCAGCCCGCCTCGATAGAGACAGGGGTTGTACAATCTAATGAGATGGTTGAGGGTGAAAAACATCCCCTCAAATTTTCTCGAGAAGAATCGGAGCAGGATGACTATTCGCCAAAAGGAAGGATGAATTTGGCCTAAGGTTATTTGGTATTGATGACAAAAGTCGACAATGACATGGTTAAGGGGACCCAGTGTGAAAGGGTAAGTGTAAACACATAGAAACCCTTCCACATGGGTAGTTATGTCCTTTTCGGGGGTGGGGATCACCACCTCTTTATCCCATTAATTGCAGTCTTTCTTTACCTGCTCGAGGTATCTACAGTTATCGAGCATATATATCTTGACACTGGCTTGCACCGACGAAGCCTTATCGGTTTTGAAGTCGGAATTTAACGCAAACCCCCCAGGAATGCACTCCTCAAGGTGGAGTTCCACCGGCGTTTTCCCGTCGGCCGGTTGGGAAGATGAATTAACTTGTTTTTGCGGTACCGTTTTCAATGTTTTTGCCATTTTTGTGTAAGTATGAAGAAAGAAGAAGGTAGTAAGACTTGATGTTTGAGAAACGATGAATAGTTAAACCTGAAGATTTGTAGAAGGAAAGAACTTAATAGAGGTAAAAGTTTTGAAGATTAGAAGAAAGTGAAAGTAAAGTTTGAATCAATTAGGAGATGGCCTATTTATGGGATTTACTGTGATGGTTCAAAAGCACTAGCGGCCGACCACCAACCGACGCTCATTAGAGATTTAGGGAACTGTACCAACGGAACATTTTAGTCACTTCCATCGCTTACATCACGGGGATGACATCATAATAGGTCGAGGTAAAAAAATTATCGAAGGCTCAATTCGTTTCTTGTCATTACACACCAAAAAATGAGGGGACTATCTGTATACGGTTAAAATAGGGCCCATCCGACTTTATTATTTGATTGAGACTGGGAATTTGCATCGAAAGACAGCTTCGTAACGAAACAAACTAAAACACGAGGATAAGGTACTGAGTGCGAATTCGAGGTAACTGTCAATATCGAGGCTATTAGCGATCGGAGCCAAATAAGACAGACATATCGAAGATAGTGCAATAACGGAAAGACAAGATATTCGTGATTGGTCGAGGATCATGGCATGAATCTCGGAACGGATCAAATCAGAAATAGTTAAGCAGTTAATCATGGGATTTCCTTATGTAATTAGAGTTATACCATAAGTAGAATTCTTCTACTATATAAAGGGAGTTCTAATCATTTGTAGGACACATTGTTCACAGATACAAAAAAAATCTAATTCTCTCTCGCTTACATTCTTGTTGATCAGCTTGTTATATTTCTAAATTGTTCCTGCACTAATCAGTTCGAGGGTACTCTAACTCGAGGACTGAGTTCTGTTCAAGCACTGCTTTGCTTTACTTTATTATTGATTACTGTTATTAATATTCTTATTTATCAGTTGGTGTTGAGTGAAATCACATATCCTTAAAACCACATTATAAGTTTAATTTTTATCTAATTTTTAGGGTAAACACCTTGCTTATCTCCTTCAAAATGTTGGATTACAAAAAGTGGAAGGACTTCAAAAAGTTGTAGTGTGAGATTACATTCCAGACTGCTGCCTGCTTTGGTAGTTGATTCGCTACGCTATTTTTTTCTATGTACGTGTGTTGTACTGTTGGATTATGTAGCTGGTGGAGAAGGTTCCTACAGTCAAAAAACATGTTAGTGTATATAATATTATCACAATTTAGCATAATTATTACCACCTTGACATCTATTTCCACTTGCAGTGGTGTTAGACTTAGTTGAAGAGCTAGTTTAAGCCCCTGGAGTAAATTTTGGAGTTATGTTGCAATAGAAGTTGATTGTGGTATGTTTCCTTAGAATCCCACAATCCAGTCTCCGAGGTGAATAGGAATTTCTCCACCGATGCCATCTATATTCGATCTTAAGGAATGGGCTCCATTTGTATTTTACTTGTAAATATTTGGTGCTAGAGGAATCCATTTAAGAGAAATTTTAATTCTCATAGGTCTTTTGTGAAGTGAAGCCACCAAGTAAACAAACTCTATGCTTTTTTTTATTGTATAATTTTTGCTACCATGGCATGGGCTTGTTCGTAGAGATTTATATTACGAGTTAGCCAAATGTTCCAAAGGTTAAGTGGTAGAAAAGTACGAGGGTTAATCCTATATGGTAATCTTGAAGTCTTTAAATTGATTAAGGGATGGAGCCACTGTTGTGGATAGTTCATATGAGTGAGTGAAATTATATGGCTCTAAAGTCCTAGTGATGCCCAATATATTTTGTCATTGGGACATTGTAGAAAGATATGTTGTAGAGTCTCGTCTGCATCTTGGCAGTAGTGGCAGGTTGCATTTGTTATAATATTGATGGAGTGGAGAAAGTGGCGTGTGGGTAATCTGTTATGGTTGAGGAGCCAAATAAAAGTTATGACCTTAGGGTATATAAGTAAGCCCCATATCCATTTGAAACCATTTGGATGGGAAGAGGTTGGGAAGGAAGTACATGCTAGTTCATTATACAGTGAGTGGACAGAAAAATGTCCCAAAGGTGTTAATGCCAAAATGTGTGGTATGTTCCTTTATGGAAGCAGGATATATATGGAGTTTGAATCTTTTTTGGTATGTCTAAAGGTAACTCAAAAGTTATATTAGCCCAATCCCATCTGTGTGAGTTATAGAGGGAGGCAATTTTGACTTCTTGATGTAATTTTGGTAATGGACCGTGGATAAGAGAGCGAAGCGGAGTGCCTCCTTTAACCCATGGGTCATACCAGAAACTAATGTGTGTGCCCGTTCCTATTTTCCATTGCAGACCAAGTTGACAGTGTTGCCATCCTGTGATAATATTGCGCCAAATTGGTGAGTGTTTTAATGGTGAGGACATGGTTAAGTACTTACTAATAAGTGTTTTAGCCCAAAGAATTTGAGGAGACTGAAAAAGTCTCCATGAAAGGCCTGCAAGAAAAGAATTATTCTTAGGGCATAGCTTCTGAATACCTAAGCCTCCAATGTCCCTAGGTGTTGTAATTTTCCCCAATTTGAGGAGATGCAACTTTTCCTTGTTGCAGTAGTTCCCTAGAGGAAATTCCCTTAGTCTTGTTCCATTTTATTAATAATGGATTGTGGGATAGATATATATTAACATAGTTCGGGAGAGAATTTAGGGTTGACTTGGTGAGAGTAGTGCGCCCTGCCATGGTCATGAAGTTAGTGTTCTATCCGGCCAGCCTGCATTTGAAGTTATCTAGAACGAACTGAAAATCACTATTTTTGGGACGTGAATTTAACATAGAAAATCCCAGGTATTTGCCAAAAGTAGTTCCTTCTGATATTTGGAACGAATCAAGAATAAAATTCTTGTTTCCTTGGGAGTAGTATTTTTGAAAAAAAGATCTTTGATTTCTTGAAGTTAATTTTTGTCCTGAGTGTTCAATGAAATGATTTAGGGTATCTATGATGGCATGGAAACTTTTTGTACTAACTTTGGCTAACAAAATGATGTCGTCCGCGAAGAATAGATGTGATAGAAGTGGATCCGACTTGGACAATTTGATTGGTTCCACTGAAGGTAGTCCACTGACAAAGATATACTGCGTGATAGCATTTCTATACACATTATAAAAGATAGGGTGACAAAGGGTCACCTTGGTGAATTCCTCTAGAAGGACAGAAGTAGGGGTACGTGTGCTGTTTATTCAGACAGAGGTTGAGGATGTGGTAATACAAGACATAATTAGTTAAATTAAAGGAGTAGGGAAGTTAAAGAAGAGTAAGGTTTTCCTGACAAATGACCATTCTAGCCGGTCAAATGCTTTTTCAAGATCTAATTTTAAAAGCATGTCACTAATTTTACCTTTCTTTTGTCTAAAATATGTGAGAGTTTCTTGAACCATGATAGCATCATCAGAAGCTCTCTTAACCTGTTAGAAGCTTGTGTATATGGGTCCTATGATTTTGGGGATGATTGGCTTAATCCTATTGAGGAGGATTTTTATGATAATTTTGTAAATAGTATTACGAAGGCTCATGGGCCTATATTGATGCATTGCATGTGCATTTTTCACCTTAGGAATTAGGCACATATAAGTTGTATTGATCTTTTGTGGGATGGACATATTCCTAAATACTTGATCTTAGGGCTCACGTCATTCCAATAGTTTTGGTAGAAATAGGGATGTAGTCTATCCGGTCCTGGTGCCTTAAGCGATTTAAAGGAAAAAAGTGATTTAATAATTTCCGAATCATGTAGGGGTTCCACTAAAAATGATAATCCTCATTACTAAGTGTTTGTTTGTTAGAATATTGGTGTAGGTACACAAAATGAGTGTGTTATATGGTGAACAACAATTGCTAATAGGGTTGAATCGAATTATGAATATCATAAGGGGTAAAACACCAATTGCCAACTGTATCTTTTAGGGAAGTTATTCTATTTCTCCTACGTCGATGTAAAGTTGACATATGAAATAATTTGGTATTTGCATAAGCCTCATTTAGCCAAGTTATACGCGCTTCCAAAAGTCTTCTTCTAATAGAAGGATATTACTATATTCCTTAGTGAGTTGTTGTTCTAGTGTTTGTAGGAATAAGCTAGTGGGGTAGTGTATGAAAGCTTGAATACCTACCAGTCTGACTAGAATTTTACGTTTGTTTTCGAAGATGTTGCCAAAGTTATTTTTATTCAAGTTCATGGCAACATTATGAAAGGTATTAGTACTTTGAAGAAGAGAGGCATTTATCTCCTATATCGTACAGACTAAGTCCTTGAACTCCGAGTGCGAAGTCCAAATTGTTTCAAATCTAAATATTCTTTGAGTAGGGGGCGCCTATTTTCTAGGGAGAGTAAGAGCGGACAATGATCCGAATATGTGCATCGTAAGTGTTGTATTGTTGCCTCCATGTAACTATTTATCCAATCATAATTTTCTAACATACGATCAAGCCTTTCTAAGATGGTGTGACCGTGTCGACGTTTATTAGTCCATGTAAATCGACTACCTCTAAAACCTAAGTCAATTAGATTGCAATAGTTAAGGTAACGTCCAAATGTGTCTGCTCTGTTGTTGCTTAATGGCCTGCCTCCAAAATTTTAATTTGACGTAAGAAGTTCGCTAAAATCACCCCGACTAACCAAGGTCCTTTATAAGTGTCGTAAATATACATTAGGTTATCCCCTAATATATTACAGTGATTAAATTATTGCTAGCATAAATAGCAGAAAATAACCATTTAGAAGGGTTACGCCATAGCTGGACACGACAGTGAATTTCCAGATCAGTCATGCATAGTTCCTCCACACTGATTAGATTGTTTTGTCAAAGAACTAGCAGTCCTCCAACGAGGCCATTAGCTACAATCTGGGACATGTGAATGAAATGAAATCCGTCTCGAAGACGTGAGTGATCCTGCATGTGAGTCTCTAATAACACAACTAGGACTGGCCTATGGTGTTGTATCATGCAAAGCTACAGAATTATTGTGTGGTAAAAGCGGCTGAGCAGTGGGATTCACTGTAGTCTTTGTCAATGAGTCAATTTGTAATTTGGTGGAGGGGGTGGCTTGTGCATGAGTTGGAGTGGTAAAACCACGTGGCTGTCTAGTAATACTTGCCTTGTCAATACTATTATTTGGGACTAAGGACTGGTGATTATAATGAGTATTATGGGGATTGAAAGTACAAAAAAGGGGTTTGGGGGGGGGGGGGGGGGTGAATTGTGTACTATTAAAAAATAGTCAATTAACAATGATTTTAGTTGACTAGATTTCACGCACAAAGTAAAATAACAGTAAATAGAAAGAGAATAACACAGAAGAGTTTTATAGTGGTTCGATACCGGTGTAGTACTTACATTCAGTTTCCCTTGGGGCACAAGGGTTCCCTTATATCTTGAAAGTAATTACAACAGGGATGGTTTTGATTCGTTAACCACCAACGAAGTATAGCAACAACGTATCTTGAATAATGACACAACTCCCTTTTGTGTTCTAAGTCTTGCTATGTTTTGTGACACTAATAAACTAAGGAATATAGTGTTTAGGCTAAGAAGTAGAGATATTTAGAAGTCAATGTTTGTAGTTGTGCATGTCTTCCTTTTAATTTTAGTAGACTTCTTGTAGGAGTTGAGAGCGGTTGAACCTTGACTGAGTTAGAGGCACAAGATCTTCAAAGGGATTTGACCCAATGGGTGCCTCTCGAATCCTGCTCTAAGGAAAGGCCGGATTCGTTCATAACTTTCCTTGTCTCGATCTTACATTATGTAGAAATTCGAGCCTTCGATTGAGCTAATTGAGTATACCTAATATTTGTTGAAAATAACTCCTTGATTTGTAGTCTTGATTTACTTCGATTGAGACTGAAAGGATATGATAGATTTGGATTCCTTTTTCCTGTCCATTAATTCAGCATCATCAACTCCGTTGATTCATCAACACATATTTCGACAGCTTCTCATTAGTTTTCTTTCCTTTTGTTGATTCTTGATTTCTGTAAAACAAGGTAAGTAAATTTTTCCTCATTGAAACTTAGATTTTGACTTAACAATCTCCCCATTTTTTATGATGACAATAAAAAGAGAGTAAACATATCATAAGATGAGTGTAGGTGGCAGTAATTATGTAGTCTTCCCTTTTATTTCACCCTCTACATTGCTCCCCCTGAGTTGATCCTATCTCTCCCTGAGTGAGTGTTGTCTTCTTTTGAGTGGTTGTTTACTTCTCTAGTGTTCTCCCCCTTTGACATCAATCAAAAAGGGAAAAAAACAAACAAGACGAGTAATCTATGAAGTAATATACATAATAACTAGCGAGGTAGTACATCAAAAGTAATGCCTTCAGCAGAGGCATAGTTTATAAAGACCCAAGCAAAAGAAAAGTTTGTTAAAACCACCAGCAAGCAAGCAAGAGCAAAAATAAAAAGAAGAGAAAATATTGTTTTTAAAGTTATCACACAAATACGCATTAGCTTCTTCCCATGAAGTACTTGAGAGTGTTGATCACTTTGGTGCAGAAGGAGTCATAGGATTTTTCGACATCTTTGACAAGCTTATCCATCTTTTCACTCATAGAATTGAATGTCCTGGTTCCTTGTCTCCGCGTAGATCCTATATCTATTCTGAGCTTAGCCACACCTATACTTGTCTCCTTAGTGACTTCCCTGATCTTGTTTACCTATTCCTTCATCTAAACTAGTAGCAGTTTTACCCCATCCAAATATTGTTGAATCTACTGAAGATTTTGAGAGGTAGTCCACTGAGATGATGGTTGTTCAGTTTGAACTTCAACGGGCACTGGAATTATTTCAACTTTGGCGTGCTTAACCCATCCATCATCACCCAAGGTGTACCCCTTCATTGAAAAGACTATCTTATCATAAGTGTTAGTAATGTGCTTGGGGGTAAAGGGTGCCAAGTCTACCATCATAACTTCGAGAATGTGTGAGATGAGGAGACCATATGGTAAACAAGATGCAGAGGAAGATATGTCCGTGATACTTTCAAGCATCTTTTTCGAATCCACACAAATCAATCCAGTCTTTTATTGTTAACAAGACAGTAAAGGACAAAAATATCTCTAGTGGATAAAGTGCCAAGGGACCCAGTTATAGGGGAGTAAAGTAGTAGAAATCATGTGGGCTACGACACGATGTTCAAACTTCAGATTCTTGGGACCAATATCAGGAGGGTTATCAAACAAAAGGGTTTTCACTTCTTCAAAAGAGACTTCAAAATCTTTTGGCCAAGAAGTTTGCACAAAAACATCAAACCCACTAAACTAGCAGAGAAAATCTTTTCAAATTGATAAGAGTCCAGAATAATTCGAGTGCCTAACACCATAGATTCCAAATCATCTTTCTCATTCACAAACAAATTTGCATAAAACATCCTCACCGACTCCTCATAAACAGAGTTTCCAACAATATCAAATAGAGAAGAAAGATGCTGAAAATCAAATATAGCAGTCACATCACAATGCAGATTTTTCATAAGAGAGAGACTTAAAGAGCGTCCATAAGCCATAGATTTTGACTTGTAGGACTCAACTTGTCCTTAGGTCCGAATCCAGTGTTTGGGGTTTGCTTCATGGGCCTTTTGCCTGCTTTTTCTGGGTAATGGAAGGATTTTCGGAAGATTCGCTACTCTCATTGTCTATTTTTAGGAAATTTGAGACAATGGATGACTCCAGGTCTACAGGTTCTTCAGGGTTAAGGGGCTTTTGAAATCTTCTGTTGCGTCTGGTTGCAATGGAAGAAGAAGGGTTTCTTTTTGCCATGGTGAGAGAGTTGTCTTTGATGAGAATGCGGAGAGTAACAGGGAAGAAATAGTTTTTATCAGAGCTTTAGGAAAATTGAAGGGTCGCATTGGTTAAAGGAATAGGTGGGTTCAGAAAGGAATTGATGTTTCTGAAGTGATGGATCGGCGGTACTGATGGAGAAGAAATAACTACACTTACAAGTAATAAAGCTAAGAACACATAATAAAGGCAATGAAATATTTTAGAAGAAAGTAAAAGATTTGTTTTAAAAATTTGACACAATGCCAATATTTTTTCGGAGAACACAAAAAAATTCTTTCAAAAGAGGTTTTGAAAAAATATCAGCAAGTTAAGAATCAGTACTAATGAATTCTAAAACAATATCACCTTTAGCAACATGATCACGGATAAAATGACGCTTAATTTCTATATGTTTTTCTCTAGAATGATGCACAAAATTTTTTGATAAACAAATAGCACTAGTATTATAAAAAAATATAGGAGTAGAGTTAAGAGATAAATCATAGTCGAGAAGTTGATGCATTATCCACAAAACTTGTGTACATCAGCTTCCAACAGTTAAATATTCTACTTCAGTTGTTGATAGGGCAACACAATTTTGTTTCTTGCTATCGCAAGATACCAGTGCATTTCCCAAAAGTTGATACGTGCCACTGATGCTTTTTTGTCAATTTTGCCACCTGCAAAATCTGCATCTGAAAATCCTCTTAAGGCAAAATTGTTAGAATTATCATACTATAGTCCTAGCTTAGAGGTAACAATAAGGTATCTAATAATACGTTTAACAACAGTGAGATGGGATTCCTTAGAAGCCGACTGAAATCTTGCACACTTGCAGACACTGAATATAATATCTGATCGACTAGCAGTGAGATATAATAAGGAACCAATCATCCTTCTATACATGGTTTCATTAACATTATTTCCATTGCTATCTTCATCGAGCATCGTTTTTGGACTCACTAGAGTACCTATCGACATAGCATTATCCATGCCAAACTTCTTTATAAGTTCCTTAGTATACTTGGTTTGGCTAATGAAAACCCTTTAGGAGACTGTTTGATTTGAAGTCCGAGAAAGAACATTAACTCTCCCATCACGCTCATTTCTAATTCTCCTTTCATAAAAAGAGCAAATTCTTCGCATAGAACAGAGTTAGGACTACCAAAAATAATATCATTAACATATATTTGAGTAATAAGATTACCTCAACTAGAATGCTTAATAAACAAAGTCGTATCGATATTACCTCGTTTGAAACCGTGATTTAGAAGGAAAGAGATTAACTTTTCATACCAGGCACGAGGAGCTTGTTTAAGACCGTACAAAGCTTTAGTCAGCTTGTATACTTGATCAGCGAAAGTGACATTTTCAAATTCTGGTGGTTGCTTACATAAAATTCTTAAGAGATATAGCCATTTAGGAACACACTTTTAACATCCATTTGAAATAGCTTGAATCCTTTGTAAGAAGAAAAAGTAAGTAATTTTCGTATGGATTTGTATCTTGCTACAGGCGCAAAGGTTTCATCATAGTCGATTCCTTCTTGCTTAGAGTATCCTTGAGTAACTAGCCTTGCTTTATTTCGAACCACTTAACCAGATTCATTCAATTTATTTCTGAATACCCACTTAGTCCCTATGACAAAGGAATTTGAAGGTCTTGGAACCAATTCCCATACTTTATTTCTTTCAAACTGATCAAGTTCCTCTTTCTTAGCATTTATCTGGTGAGTATCTTTTAGAGCTTCATCCACTTACTTTGGTTCAAGTTGAGAAATAAGAGCCACATGTGATTTATTCTTCTGAGATCTTCTGGTAGTGATTCCTTCTCGTGGATCTCCTATAATGAATTTGTGAGGATAACCAGGTTCACTTTTCCCTTTATTTGGAGTGTTTGGGGAAGGTTCTCTTTCCACATTAGTCGACCAATCTTTTTGAGATGGTTGGTGGTTTTCTACAAGCTTCTTCAGCTGGTTGAGTCTACTGGTCAGTTGAATCACTTTGACGATCCTTTCGTACAATAACAGATTTAGGGAAAAAAGAGATTTCCTCATCTTCGGGAAGTTTTTCATTCTTTGGGCGAGGGTTAGTATCAACAAAAATAACATGAATTGATTCTTCAATGCATAATATTCTGTTATTATGAACTCTGGATTCTCTACTTGAAGAGAGTATCCAAGAAATATACCTTCATCAGTTTTAGGATAAAACTTACCCAAATTGTTCTTTCCATTGTTCTGAATAAAGCATTTGCATCCAAACGAGTGAAATTAGCTGATATTGGGTTTCTTACCATTCCGTAGTTCATATGGAGTTTTTTTGAGGATTGGTCAAATAAACATGTTGATGATATGGCGTATTGTGCTTACAACTTCTGCCCAGAAATCATGAGGTAGAGAATTTTCCACAATCATGGTTCTTGCCATGTCGTGTAAAGTTCTATTTTTACGCTCTACCACTCCATTTTGTTGTGGTGATCTTGGTGAAGAGAAGGTATGAGATATTCCTCGATTGTTGAAAAAGTTTGCAAAACCTCTACTTTCAAATTCTACTCCATGGTTACTTATAATAGTAGAAATGTATTATCACTTTTCTCATTGAACTTTCTCACAGAAAACTTCAAAATTCTTTATAGATTCATCTTTATGACTTAAAAACATAACCTAGGTAAATCGAGAGAAATCATCCACAATGACAAAAACATATTTCCTACCACCTATGTTAGCAGTTCTAGTTGGACCATATAAATCCGTATGGAATAGTTGGAGAGGTTTGAAGGTGAAAACAATGTTCTTAATTTTGAAAGTAGAGCGAGTTTGTTTTCCTAGTTGGCATGCATCACAAATATGATCCTTTGAAAAATCTAATTTTGGAAGTCCAATCACGAGTTCATGTTTAGAAATTTTTGAATAGTATGCATGCTGGCATGACCAAGTTTTCTATGCCAGACCCCGGGATCATCAATCATGAAAGCAAGACAAATTTGATCACCAAGATTATCTAAATTGCTAATAGTACCGACATTCCTGTCTCTATTACTTGAAAAAATGACTTTACCTGATTCATCTTCTATAAAAAAACCATGTTTCTTAAAACGAACCTCATAGTCATTGTGACATAGTTGACTAATGCTGAGAAGATTGTAGCCGAGTTCATAAATCAGGTAGACTTCATCCCCATCACATGTTGAGCTCAGAGGAACTTTTCCAACACCAACTACATTTCCTTTGTATTTGTATCCAAAGGTAACTAATCCTCCATCTAGTTTGGTGACTGTCTTGAACAATTGTTTGTCACCAGTCATATGTCTGGAACACGCACTGTCGAGATACTATTTTCCTTTTCGATTCTTTTTTTGGTGTTCCTAAAAAACAAATTACTTGTTTTTAGGCACCCAAGCCTGCTTGGGTCCTGAATGGTTAGAATGTCGAGTGTTAGTTTTATTTGAAGATTTAGGTCGCCAGACCCATCTCCTGTTATCCTTGAACCTGTAGCGATTTGAGGTGTGACCCCTTTTACCACAATAAAAACATGATGGACTATTAGAATTTTCAGAGCCTTTTTCTACTCTAATTATGTTCCTGCAATTGGTTTACTATGGCCATTTTTACCACAAAAGGAACATGCATGAGATTTCTTCTGATTGTGATGAGCAGTCTGATTTGATTTGATTGAACTAAGACTAGTGGATTTTCACAATCCATTCAATTGAAGTTGGAGCTCATTAACTTCATCCTGTAGCTTATCACGCTCAATTTCAAAGACTTACAGTTTCAAAGCGCAATATTTCTTTTCTCTCTTGATCATTCTAAGTTCATTCACAACTCTTTCAATATTTGCAAGAGCAATATCAAAAATTCTTGAAGTTCATAACAGTTAAGACATGTAAGAAGACGTACCTCACTAGTTCCTTCATCTGCCATAAGAACGCGTTCATTCGAGTTATCTTCCTTGTCAACATCTCCATCTGCCATTAGTCTAATCTCCATTGAATCTTCATTTTCACAAATGTCCATGGAACATATATTTGCAACTTCTTCATGATCAGATTCTTCTTCATCACTGTAGGATTCGAAAGACTTCTTCTTTTGCATGTTTCTCCTGAGTTTCTTCTTCAGTTCAGGACAATCAACTTGAATGTGACCAAATTTTCCACATTCATAGCACCTTCCATCATTTTTATCAGTTTCATTGTTTATCCTTCCTTTCCTGAAGTTAGACTTCCCTCTTGCATTATTGTTTTTCCTCATCATGTTTGTTACAACTTGAGAAAGCATGGCATTGTTTTCATCTTGTTCTCTTCCTTCATCTTCTTCTTCATGTTCTAGTTCATCCACAGTTGCTTTAAAAGCAACAATTTTCTTATTTTCTTGTTGAACTTGTCTATCCAAGTGAGTGTTCTCAAAAGTAATTCGATCACCTCTAAGTTCATCATTAGACATTTTTTCAAGATCCTGATGTTCTAAAGCGATGACCTTTGGCTGCCAAATTGTAGGTAAACTCCTGAGATTATTTCGAACATGTTCTCCACTTTTATTAGGTCTACCAAAAGACTTTAGATCTCCAAGGATTTTGCTGAACCTGGAGAACATCTCTTCTATCGAATCTCCATACTTCATTTGAAATAACTCGTAGGCCCGAACCAAAAAATTAATTCTTATTTCTTTCACTTTGTTGGTTTCTTTATAAGTAACCTCCAGTTTGTCTCACATTTTTTTAGTTGTTTCACAACTTGAGATCTTTCCATACTCTTCTCCACTGATAGCATTGTATAGTAGATTTTTTTCTTTGGAACTCACAGTTATAACAATAGCTTGTTTGTCGGTGTAATCATATAAGTCAAGTGGATCAGTTGATACGACAACTTGACCATTTGTATCTTTACTTGGTGGGATTGGAAGATTTTCCTTTTTGATCACACACTAAACTTTAATGTCACATGACATCGTATATGTTTCCATATGCACTTTCCAATGAGAAAAGTGTTGTCTGTTGAAGTAGGTAGGTCGAACCTGAGTGGTTCCTTCTTGAAATAGCGCACCAACAACAGTGTTAGATCCCATGATCTTTTTCTCACTAGCTGTTAAGCAGAGATTGTGAGCCTTGCTCTGATACCAATGGAAAGCACAAGGGGGGGGGGGGTGAATTGTGGTCAATTAAAAAATAGTCTACTAACGATGATTTTAAATGACTAGATTTCGTGCAGAAAGTAAAATGACAGTAAATAAAAAGTGAATAACACACAACAGTTTTTATACTGGTTCTGTACCGATGTGATACTTACACCCAGTTTCCCTCGGGTCACAAGGGTTCCCTTAGATCTTGAAAGTAATTACAACAGGGATGGTTTTGATTCATTCAACTGTCATGACCCTAAAGGTTCAATCCCGTATATTCAATCTAATTATGTGTTCTGAGGTCCTGAAAACCTCCTTCTATCTCATCTCGATTTGCATGTGCAACCCGGGCGTGTAGCCGGGAATCCTTTATGTGAAAAAAAACCAGTAAAAATGATAATTTTGTTTTACAAATTTGAATAAAGTTGACTTTAGTTAATGTTTTGGTAAACGGGCTCGGACCCGTGATTTGACGGTGTTGGAGGTTCCGTAGGAAAATATGAGACTTGGGCGTATGCCCAGAGTCGAATTCCGAGGTCCCAAGTCCGAGAAAGTAATTTTTAAAGAAAATTATTTTCTGAAAAATATAAAGGTTTTTGAAAATGAAATTTGAGGTGAAACCTATGATATTGGGCCCGTATTATGGTTCCGAAGCCGGGTATAGGTTCGATATGATTTATATGTGTTATCTGTGAAATTTGGTAAGAAACGGACTTAGTTTGACGTGATTCGGACTTTAAATGCAAAACTTAATGTTTATAGAAGTTTGAAGAATTTTCATGGACTTTTAGTTTAATTCATCGTGTTAGTATTGTTTTATGTGGTTTGAAAACTCGAGCGAGTTCGTGTTAGGTTATATGACTGGTGTGTGTAGTTGGACGGAGTCCCGGGGGCCTCGTGTACGTTTAAGATGCTCATCGGGTGTTATTAGCACTTGGGAGACAGCTGAACCATTGCTGGTTTTGGTGTCTCACACATGCGATGGACCTTCTGCAGGTGCGGAAAGGAGCGTAGGTGCGGACTTAGCCCAATCCCCCAATCCTTGCAAGTGCAGTGTGTTTTCTGTAGATGTAGAGCCGCGAGTGCGGCCATTTGAACGCATGTGCGACCCCAGGCTTTTTAGTGGGTTTTCGCACCTACGATGGTATTTTCGCAGGTGCGGTCCCAGGGGCGCAGGTGCAGAATTGCTGGGAAACTATATCAGATCCAAGGGTTTATGTTATTTTCACCATTTCGAATTGGAGAGCTTGGGAGAGGCGATTTTTGGAGGCTTTTTCACCTGGGTAACTTGGGTAAGTGATTTCTATCCATTATAGATCAATTTCCATGATTCCAATCTTAAATCCAACCTTTAATTTAGAAACTTTTGGGTATAAAATGGGAAAAATGGGATGAACTTCATAGACCAAATTATTGAGTTTTGATTAGGCTTTTGATCTCCGATTTGAGAGATTTTCATATGTTTAGACTCATGAGTGAATGGGTGTCCGAAAAATATATTTTTTACCCGATTCCGAGACGTGGGCCCGAGGAACTTTTTGGGCGAATTTCATAATTTTGCATATTAGCTTCGGACTTATTAATTATTTTGTTTCCTTGTGATGATATTTACTATATGCAATCGAATTGTCTATATTTGGGCCCCCCGGAGTTGGGTACTCATGGCAAGAGCGTGGTATTGAGTTGATTAGCGCAGTCAAGGTATGTATCTTGCCTAACCTTGTGTGGGGGAACTAACCCTTAGGACTGAGTCTTCTATGTTGATTGTAGTCCGCGTACCCAAGGTGACGAGTGTTTACTCGAACTTATTTGCAAATAGATTGCCCTTTAGAGATTTTGGGTCCTTATGTTCCCCGTATATGAATTGAACTTGTTATATCTGAATTCCTGATTTCTAGTCTCATCTCCTCCTGTTCAAGTGGAAATACTTGCCTAGTATTCCTTGTTTCTTATATGATCTTAATTGACTTAAATGAAGACTTTGTTTTTCCTACCGTTATGCTATGTCTTCCTCCATATGTTGCCTATTTACTGAGCATTGTTCAAACTGAGTTTATTTGGTGATGCTAATTGTGTAAGTGAGGTTGGTTATAGTTGATTCCCTTGCCGTGATGATTTGGCTTCTTGGTCGCGAACTTGAATGTAAAGAATCGTTGTTATATTTGTCTTGTCTTCCCCTCGTTATGTTGTTCTCTCTTTGTGCTTGGCATTCCTCTCAATGGCTACTTCTTATGAGCAAGTTGTTACCACTTTTTTGATTTAAGTCTTTGTATTTATTTGCTCATCGCACTTTGTATTCTCCCTTGTTTTCTTTCGCGCCGGTTGTGGAAATATATGTTGTTTTTGTCGCATTCTGGTTGTTTTCCTCAGTGGCTACATAGCATATTTAAATTGGGACTAAGGACAGAGATCCGGGAGTTTTCCCCCTATACTGCACTGCATATTTAAATTGGGACTATGGACAGAGATCCGGGAGCTTTCCCCCTGTACTGCATCACATATTTAAATTGGGACTACGGACAGAGATCCGGGAGCTTTCCCCCTGTACTGCATCGCATATTTAAATTGGGACTACGGACAGAGATCCAGGAGCTTTCCCCCTGTACTGCATTGCATGACAAATTCTGAGTGGCGGACTAAGTTCCGGTAGCTTTATGATTGAGGAGATTTGGATCGAAAGACATAAATATATATATTGAAAAGTATAGTTGAAAGAAATTATCTCCAAGAAAAGTTATGTCTAAAGGAATTCTTTTTCAAAAGTATATTTGAAAAAGCATTTGTCTTGCGGAATATTTTGATGATATTTGAAAGAGTAGTACTTGGGAAAATATATTTTAACATCACATATTTTGATGATATTTGAAAGAGTAGCACTTGGGAAAATATATTTTGAACATCACGTATTTTTGAAAGAGCATTACTTGGGAAAATAAATTTTGAACATCACGTATTTTGATGATATTTGAAAGAGCAGTACTTGGGAAAATATATTTGAACACCACGAATTTGAAGAGACTATGTTTTAAAGATTTCTCTTTATAAAAATATATAAAGATACATTCAGAGAAAGTATGGATCGAAGAAGAAATCTCTCTATTCCGAAATGATTATATCTTTAAAGCTTCAAAATGAACTCACGATTTAAAAGTTTCCACTCGAAGGTTGACTAGTTTTATTGAGTTATTGGCTAAGGCCTGATGTGAAAAAATTGATACACTGCTGAGTTGCTTGTGTTTTGTTGGGTCGTAATTCCTTCCATTTAGATTGCATCCTTTTCATTCTCTTTGCGTATTTCTATTAGGCTGTCCGTTGATTGTGATTATTAAATTTTCTTCCGTATTATTCGATCGTATCGTTAATTACATTGAGAAATATTTAGATAGATATTTTGGTTTGGTCATTTATACATCTATGTCTTTTACTTATTAGACCGGTGGTGTCTTGACTAGTCATCGTCACTACTTCACCGAGGTTAGTCTTGAACTTACTGGGCACTTCTATGGTGTGCTCATACTACACTTCTGCAAATTTTTGTGTGCAGCTTCAGGTTATTGTTGTTGGTAGCTGCGCGTATCGTTGCTGAGGAGACTCAAGGTAACCTGCTGCTGCGCAGGCTTCAGAGTCACCTTCCTGTTTTATTTTTATTCAATTGTACTTACTTATTCCTAAACAATTGTACTTAAATTTGAAAGAAAGATTTCGTAGAGCTTATGCCTTGTATTTACCGAGTTTTTGGAAATTGTAAACTCTGTCAAGAATTCTATTTCGAATTTTTTTTAAGATTCCCTTATTATTGTTGTTGTTCAGTGTAAATGTTAGACTTACCTAGTCCCTAAGACTAGGTGCCATCACGATGCCCAACGGAGGAAAATTTGGTTCGTGACACCAACGAAGTATAGCAACAATGTATCTTGAATAATGGCACAACTCTCTTTTGCGTTCTAACTCTTCTTATATTTTGTGACACTGATAAACTGGAGAATACAATGTTTAGTCTAAGAAGTAGAGATATTTAGATGAAAATATTTGTAGTTGAGCAAGTCTTCCATTTGATTTTAGCAGACTTCTTATAGGAAAGTTGAGAGTTGTTGAACCGTGACCGAGTTAGAATCACATGATATTTGAATGGATTTGACCCAAGGGGTGCCTCTCGAATTCTGCTCTTTGAAATGGCCGGACTCGTTCATGGCTTTCCTTGTCACGATCTTACATTATCGAGAAATTTGAGCCATTGATTGAGGTAATTGAGGATAACGAATATTTGCTAGAAATAACTCCTTGATTTATAGTCTTGATTTACTGCGATTGAGGATGAAAGGATATGATAGATTTGGATTCCTTTTATTGTCCATTAATTCATCATCATCAGCTCCGTTGATTCAGCAACACATCTTTGGACAGCTTCTCATTAGTTTTCTTTCCTTTTGTTGATTCCTGATTTCTGCAAAACAAGGTAAGTAAATTTATCATCATTGAAACTTAGATTTTGACTTAACATGGATTAAGTTCTTGTTTGTGACTGGTAATTGTGGGTTGCTGGGATGTGGTTGCTACACTGGAGTGGGCCTCTAGAGTACTTTGTGGGTAGTCAACTGTGGGATTAGATGTGTTATTAGGCTGTGATGGGAATGGGGCTGGTGCTGAGTTGATAATGGGTATTTCCATTTGGGCCATATTTGGATCAATACTGCTTAGGGAAGAAAATTGGTTAATGACATTTGTAATAGGTAATTGATGAAGATTTTTATCCATTTTTTGTTGGGCCTTAGGAGGCCCATTATGGTGAGATGATGTACCTGTGGGAGTATTTTCCATTGGAGCGGCCGCCGCCTTTTCTTGCCCTAACCGGCGTGGCACGAAATACTGTTGTCGGCGGTAGAAAGAAGTTGCATTTTGGTGTATCGCGTCTTGGATTTCTTTGGAAAGGTGACAACTTTCCATTCCGCGTCCACCGGTTCTTGGGTTGTGTGTGGTGTAGTGGGATTCGACATATGTGTGGATGTAGGAGCTTGTTGTATGGTGTTGGAGTTGATAACATATACACAACTCCATGATGCATGCCCAAAGCGTCCACATTTGGTGCAAAGTAGGTTAAGACATTCATAGAACAAGGTTTGCTTGTGGTTGCCTACGTAGATATGTGTTTTCAAGCTTGTGGACATATGATATATTAAGTTAGATATATTCAGAGAATTTAGAAGTCTTATATATGCAACATTTCGTACTAAATATGTATTATTAAAGCATACTATTAAAACATACTAAATACCAAATGTGTATTTATAATTTTATATTACTAGTACTAAAAATAGACATGCTCTTCCTTGAAAACAGAACTAAAACTGTTTGTATAATTTTTTTTTTTGTAAACCAGATACTTAATTAAATAATAATTACAATACAAACATGTTTATAGGGCTTTCCAGGTGCCTAGCATTGTTGGTTAGAGTCTCACTAATATTACATACCAAAAGTTTCCTACTAAATGCAGTACCTATGATGTCCGTCCACATTGTATCGTTAGCAAACACCGGAAAAACTACCAAAATTCATGTCTTGTCAAAATGCTTCCTCTTTATTCCCTCTTTAGCTAGAAGGTTATCCACCTAGTTCTGCTCCCTAAAACTATAGCTTATGACTGGGTTCCCTATTGATCCATCAAAGACCTACATTCAAAAATAATAGGATTGTAAGGTAAATGACCAGCATTTAACATCTTAAATAATGGAATACATGTTAATGGCTAGAAGAGTCAGGTTATGTTCCACTGATTAGAATAGATAACGTAGTTACCTTGTCCAAATTTGGCGCATTGATTAATTAAACAGCCAAGTACATGACAATAATTGCTTGAATTTGGGATATGGCGATTTTACGAGTAACCATGCACTGCACCACACATTTGAATTGTGGCCATCTTTTCAATTCTATTAGCAAAGTAGTCGCTCAAAAATACCCCCATTTAAAATACAGAAAAACTTCAATAATCGATACTTAATTTCAAATATTTTACAAGTGAAATTCCAGTATAATAGATACTGAATTTCAAACCCTTTAAAACACACTTTTTAGAGAATTTGTGAATTGGTTATGAAATCATACAAAATTCATATATTAATGATCCTTAGGTGAGTGTTTCCTTCGAGAATTTTTGGAATCCGAGCATGCTGCTCGGGGTTGGATTTTGGGATTTCTTCAAGAATGATGAATTTGACTAAGTACTAGGAGAATTCCATGCTTTGAGTATAATCTGATATATTTACGTAACGTTTGATTAGTTTCGAGTCCTTGGATGACGAGTTCAGAGTTTCGGGCGCATTCTTGACCCGGGGAGTAGGTTCGACACGAGGTGAGTCTCCTTTCTAACCTTGTAAGAGGGAACTGTCCCCCTAGGTGATTTAAATGACTATGTGCTAATGTTTGTGGGGGCTATGTACGCACAAAGTGACGAGAGTCCGTACGTAGCGACTATTATTGTTATGTCTGGGTAGTTAGGCCTACACCATGCCTTATGTTTTCCCTTGAAATGAACTATATGCTTAATGAATTAATGTTACATGCGGCTTATTTCCATGAGATCATGAAATTTGAGTAATTTTAAGGACTTGTTCACGAAAAGTAACTTATAAAGAATAAATGTGTGGATTGTGTGTGCATGTGACCACTACGCAATTTATATTCCGCGAGCGGAGTGTTATTTCCCCCACTCTCATGGGAGTGAGCCGTACGCCACGGCGAGATTGAAAGATATATTATGGTTCGGGTCGTTCGACCCTCGGCAGTGCACATACATGATCATTATGATTGCTCAGGCCAGTTGTCCTTATCCTGTATGCGCATGCTAAATTGTTAATGATTCTTTTATGGATATTGAGTGGTCAGATATTTTAAAGGAAAGAAAAAAATAAGAAGAATAATGAAGTAATAATTGTATATTTACTTCCATTATTTATTTGAATTACTGTGATTTTTAACTTTTAGTGTTTTTTATCATCCTCGTATGTTTGTTACTGATATTATATCTTGTTTAATCATTTTTGTTGGACCTTAGTGAGTGTCAAGTCGACCTATCGTCACTACTTCTTCGAGGTTAGGCGGGATACTCACTGGGTACATATTTGTTTATGTACTCATGTTACGCTTCTGTACTTAATTGTACAGGTTCTGAGGCTGGTGCATCTGGTTATCAGACCGGAGCTAGGTTCTGATCATAGTTGGACCTCACTTCATGGTGAGCTGCTTCTCCTGACGATCCTCGGCAGCACCATGGATTTTCTTTTGCTTATTTCCCGTCTATTTCTTTCAGATAGTGGGACTGTATATTATATCTTTTCTATATTCTGTTAGTATGCCCGTAAGACTTGTGACACTAGTTCCTGGCATACACGTGGTAGTTATTATGGATTTCGGGTCTGTATATATTGGCTCACGCCTCCTTATGACCGCTTTTGATTAAAACAGGCTAATAATCCTTGTCGATTTATGTTATAAGCTTTAGAAACTTGGTATATGTTGAAATGTTTAATCAAACAAGAAAGAACCCTTAGTAAAATGAGTGTTGGCTTGCCCGACCACGCTGTTGAGCGCACTCACGACCTGAGTTAGGATTTTGGGTCGTGACATATGGGTTCCAGGCTCGATATTTGAGGTCTAGTAGCACCTAGCTATCCTGATTTCTTGTATGTGTCAATTTATTATTTTCGTAATTTTGTATCTTTGATCCGTAAATTAAATAATTATTTTTTATTATATGTAATTGGACAAGGTATATACCTATGGGTTCCAGGCTCAATATTCGAGGCCCAGTAGCACCAAGCTATCCTGAATTTTTAAGTATGTCAATTTTAATATTTTCATAATTTTGTATATTTGTTTTGTAAATTACATAATTAATTTTTGTAAATTGTACAGAGTTTTTGTTTTATCTATCAGTATAAGAGATACTTAAACTACAAGGATTCTACGATAAAAGGCTCTACATTTTATTGCGTTAAAAGGGCACTAGTCTTTAAGCAAATAAATAATCTAAAATAGATAAAAATAACAAATATATTTTAATCACAAGAAATTCACGAACATACATATAAAATAGTAAAATAAATTTATTAACATTTTTATTAACAAAAATAATGATTTCTCAATTTTTATATTTTTTTAGAACAACAATATCTTAGTGCAGATAAAAATAGCATACCCATTTAATCACAAAATTAACAAAAAACAACATGGAAACACATTCAAAACAAGTAATATGCATTATTATACAAGTTTCGACATAAACTAAATAAGAATACCTCGATTTATATTTTTTAGAAAGTCGATGAATCGAAAATTTGAGCCTGAAACGAGGAAACCACAACTATAGAAGGCTTATCTAGGATGTGGGACCTACTATCTTATCTTTTTGTGTGACGGGTGGGGTCCACTATATTTTTTTATAATGAAATTG
>ML317375.1:0-29809 GCA_005239505.1 Nicotiana paniculata
GACTATTTTCCCCTGCCGACCGAAAATCGCCAAAAACTAACTTTCGCCAATTCAAGCCTAATTTTACACCGAACATCAAAACTTCATTTCGAACACACTACTAAGTCCCAAATCACCTAACGAAGCTATCCGAGCCATAAAATATACATTCCGAGGTCGTTTACCAATAAGCTAACTCCCAATTGACTTTTCCAACTATGAAGCCAATTTAAAAGACTAAGTGTGTCAGTTCTCACCACGACCACTCCGAACCCGAACCAATCAACCCAACACAACATAAATAGGCTAAGCAACATATGATAAAGTAGAAACAGGGGAAACGAAGCTAATCTCACGGAACGACCGACCGGGTCGTTACATCCTCCCCCTCTTAAACAAATGTTCGTCCTCGAACGAGTCTAGAAACATACCTCGAGTCTCAAATAAGTGAAAAATGGTAAAAAATAGATAACCTTCTTTTCTTGTGAAAAATAATAATTCATATCTTTACAATTAAGAAAATCTCATAAACTTTCTCATATTATTTGTATAATTTAAAACATATTCGAAAGTAGTAATATTAATAATTATATAAAAAAAAAATTCTTTACAACAATGTTCCACTCAAAATACCATGTCAAATATATATATATATATATATATGAAGGTTGTCAAATTTATGGCGTCTTAATTCCTTAAAGCTCATATACATTACTACGACTTATACCAGTATTAAAGTACGGGATGTAACATCCTTCCCTCCTTTAGAACATCCGTCCTCAAAAGTTAACTCTTAGAGAATTTCAAAGTTTTCAATAGGGTCTCTTCTGTAACAAAACTAAAACCCAATCTCTATCTGAAGTCTTGACCATTCACATATTTTCGTACTTGAGTATCTCGTATCTTCTTCACCTTTACCTCACTTACTTTTCAATCTCGCGTCGTATCTTCTGTTTCTATCATAAACTCCCTTCCACATTAGGTCTTAAAGCTCTACTGTGATAGCACCTCTAGTGCATACATAATTCGGTGGAAACTTTATACTCACTTCTTACGACTTAGCTCTATGGCAAGATCTGGAAACAAAAAAAAGGTTGACATATCCTAAATGTCCTATAGCCTCTCAACTATAAATGTGGCGCGCAACACACCCATAAGTGAGACTCTACTAGGCACGGCTTTGTAGACTCCCTAGGACACGACCTGCTCTGATACCACTTTGTCGCGCCCCAACCTGGGGAGGCGTGGCTGGCACCCGGTGCCGTACTATCCCGAGCGAACCACTTTGTAACTTATTTGTTTTCTTTGTAACTATCATGGGCCAACATGGCCACAATTCGTAGTGCATAACTGTAAGTGCTCAATACTGTATTAATAAACTATCGCTCTTAAAGCATGAATACCTATGGGCCGTCAAGGCCTCTGACATACTGTACAAACTGAACCTCTGTCTACAAAGCCCCTAAGATTAATTGGAAACAAACGAGACAGGTACCGTCTTACTCGTAAGTCTGTAGCAAAACTCTAACACGATGACTCATAGACTCGTCTGCACTCCGAATGAGGTGGAGTCTTACCGATCCTTCGCTGAAGGCCAATATCGTCTACTATGAGGGCTCGTCAAACTCATTATCTATACCTGCAAGCATGAATGCAGCGTCCCCAACAAAAGAACGTCAGTATGAATAATGTACCGAGTATGTAAGGCGAAACTGAAACATAATAGTAACCCATCATTAATTAAGTACATGGAAGAAACATAAGGTAAATGACTCAACCTGTAAGTCTGGATAAATCTATAAATCATGAAATAATTATAATGTCATTCATATGTGTGTGAATGTCATGTAATGCATATGTCTGTACGTACATAATATCATCAAGCCTCTGAGGGCATCCCATCATATCATCTCAGTCACTGTGGGCAAAATCATCAACATATACCAGCTGATCAGGTGGTGGTGCGTATATAACGCCATAACCTTTCCCATATTCCATATACATATATAAACATACATATATACGCGTATATAACGCAGTGTGAGTCATAGGTCAATGTACATGTATAAATGCATGAAATGCATAAGAAATACGTTAATAAGATTTTCTCAGACTGCCATAAAATCAATATGCCTTTCGGGTAAACGTGATCAAATACGTATTTTTCTAGGACCCATGAACAGAAGATAATAATAATTCACATGGAAAATCAAGAACATAGACACCCCTAATATTTCTATGAATAGAGTAATTTATGAAAACCGTGCGTTTGCTCGTTTCTTATATATCGTACGGATCATGCCAAATAGAAAGAAGGGATATACTTAAAATACTTTTAAGCTTCAGATGTACCACATTCATTGCTATAAGTACAAATTTCTCGTTTTCTATGAAATATTTGTGCTTTATTCTCAATGGTTTCCCTATGTATTGCCCTCTTTTGTGACCTTTAGCATTCTATTAACATCTTATCATCTGATTTCTTTGTGCTATAACTTCCTCCAATTGATAACCATAAACTCAGTTCAATGCCATTATCATCTTCCTTTAAAAGCTCCAACTATTTATAATCCTTCGCCATTAACACAGTAAACTTATATAATTAAAACTTCATAAAACGTTCAACTTGATTTCCTATAAAAGCTTTTATCTTTTGGAACAAAGATGTTACTAATATTATAGAGGATAGAAAAACAGAACTATTTAAGCAGTAAATGTAGAGTCACAAAGGAAAGGCCGGGGAGAGAGCCACAAGATACATTTTTATTGTCTAACTCACTACATATTGCCACCTTATCAAATGCATTTAAGAGTCACATAATAGATGATAATGCTGCCACGTTGGAGACTATCCAACCTTACCCAGTTACATTAATTAATTAATTAGTTAATATCCCGCTACCCGATAATTAATCAATTACCCGTATAATTAAGAATTGTCTTAAATTACTTAAAATTTTATTTATTTTTAATACACTTTATACACCGTACTATTACGGTCATATGGTACCATGTAAAATAAATTCATACACTATTATTTCATTAAAACATCCATGTAAAAATAAATATATTTTCTCAACTTATAATTTTCTTAATCTCATGTAAAGAGTACAATTTTTCGTACACTTGATTCTTAAAATGGTAAAAAAAGATAACCTTCTTTTCTTGTGAAAAACAAAATTCATATCTTTACAATTAAGAAAATCTCATAAACTTTCTCATATTTATTTGTATAATTTAAAACATATTCGAAAGTAGTAATATTAATAACTGTATAATTTTTTTTTTTTTTTTACAAAAATGTTCCACTCAAAATACCATGTCAAATATATATACAATGGTATCAAGGTTGTCAAACTTATGGGGTCTTAATTCCTTAAATCTCATATGCATTACTACGACTTATACCAGTATTAACGTACGGGATGTAACATAACCACTCCGAAGAATAAGTAGTACCAACGGGAATGAAGTGCGCGGACTTGGTCAGCTGATCCACAATAACCCATATAGCATCAAACCTCCTCGAAGTCCGTGGAAGCCCAACTACAATGTCCATGGTGATCCGCTCCCACTTCCACTCTAGGATATCTAATCTCTGAAGAAATCCACCCGGTCTCTGGTGCTCATACTTGACCTGCTGACAGTTGACACACCGAGCCACGAACTCAACAATATCCCTCTTCATCCGCCTCCACCAATAATGCTGTCTCAGATCCTGATACATCTTTGCGGCACCCGAATGGATGGAATATCGTGAACTATGGGCCTCATCTAGAATCAAATCTCGAAGTCCATCCACATTGGGCACGCAAATTCGGACCTGCATCCTCATGACCCCATCATCACCAGTAACCACATCCCTGGCATCACCGCGACGGACCCTGTCTTGAAGAACGATCAAGTGTGGATCATCATACTGGCGTGCTCTAATCTGATCATAAAGAGAAGACCTGGAGGCTACACAAGTCAATACCCGCGGGGGCTCTGATAGATCCAATCTCACCAACTGACCCGCTAAAGCCTGAACATCAAGTGCTAAAGGTCGCTCTGCTGCTAGAAGGTAGGCTAGACTCCCAAAACTCTCTGCCCTGCGACTCAGGGCATCGACCACTACATTGGCCTTCCCCGGATGATATAAAATGGTGAGGTCATAATCCTTGAGAAGCTCCAACCATATCCCTGATGCAAATTCAGATCCTTCCGCTTAAGCAGATGCTGCAAAACTACGGTGATCAGTGAAATCTCACAATGCACTTTATACAAATAATGACGCCAAATCTTCAAGGCATGGACAATAGCTGCTAGCTCAATATCGTGCAGTGGATAATTCTTCTCGTGCACCTTCAACTGTATGGACGCGTAGGAAATCACCGTACCGTCCTGCATTAAAACTGCTCCAAGGCCAACTCTTGAGGCGTCACAATAAACTGTATAAGAACCTAAATCCGTAGGCAAAACCAACACCAGAGCTGTAGTCAAAGCTGATTTGAGCTTCTGAAAGCTCTCCTCACACTCCTCAATCCACCTGAACTGATCACCCTTCTGGGTCAGCCTGGTCATAGGTGTTGCAATAGATGAAAATCCCTCTACAAAACGACAATAGTACCTTGTCAAACCAAGGAAACTGTGAATCTCGGTAGCTGATGAAGGTCTAGGCCAGCTCTGCACCGCCTCTATCTTCTTTGGATCAACCTGAATACCCTCACTGGCACCACGTGCCCCAAGAACGCTACTAAATCAAGCCAGAGCTCACACTTCGAAAATTTTGCATACAACTTCTTCTCCCTCAAGGTCTGAAGCACAACTCTCAAATGCTGCTCATGATCCTCCTGAGATCGGGAATACACCAAGATATCGTTAATAAACACAATGGCAAATGAGTCAAGATAAGGCGAAACACACTGTGCATCAAGTGCATAAAGGCTGCTGGGGCATTGGTCAGCCCGAATGACATAACTAGAAACTCATAATGACCATACCTAGTCCTGAAGGCAGTCTTCGAGATGTCGGGCCCCCAAATCTTTAGCTGATGATAGCCAGAACGCAAGTCAACCTTGGAATTACCCTGGCACCCTGCAACTGATCAAACAAGTCATCTATCTGAGGCAAGGGATACCGGTTCTTCACCGTAACCTTGTTCAGCTGCCTCGATAATCAATACACATACACACAGAACCATCCTTCTTCTTCATGAACAACACCGGAGCACCCTAAGGTGACACACTAGGCCGAATGAACCCCTTATCTAGGAGCACCTGAAGCTGCTCCTTTAATTCCTTCAACTCCGCTGGTGCCATACGATAAGGTGGAATAGAGATAGGCTGAGTGTCTAGCACCATGTCAATACCAAAATCAATGTCCTTGTCAGGAGGCATGCCAGGCAGGTCTGCAGGAAACACGTCCTGAAAATCACAGACCATAGGAGCCTCACCACTGTCATCCCTCACAAAATCCAAATACGATAAACACCCCTTTTCAACCATACGCTGAGCCTTCAGGTAGGAAATCACCCTGCTAGGCACATACTAAGAAGAACCTCTCTACTCAACCCTCAGAAATACTGGCATAGCTAAGGTCACGGTCTTAGCGTGACAATCAAGAACAACATGGAACGGAGATAGCCAATCCATGCCTAATATCACGTCAAAATTAGCCATGCTAAGTAACAATAGGTCCACTCGGGTCTCCAGACCCCCAATAGATATCACATATGACCGATGCACACAGTCCACAACCATAGTATTGCCCACCAGAGTCGACACATGAACCGATGTAACTAGAGACTCGCGGGGTATATCCAGATAAGGGGCAAAATATGATGAAACATATGAATATTTAGAACCAGGGTCAAATAAAGCCAAAGCATCTCGGCGACAGACTGAGACAATACCTATGATCACTGCATCGGAGGCCATAACATTTGGCCTAGATGGAAGTGCATAGATACGAGCCTGGACCCCACCTACACGACCTCCCCCTCTCGGCCGGACTCTGGTGGTCTGGCCCCACCCCTAGTTGTCTGTGCGGGTGGTGAAGTAACTGCAGCCAAAGTCAAGAGCTGGCCCCTCTGCTGAGAAGAACCACCAGAACAATGGGGACACTGCCTCCACATGTGCCCAAACTCTCTGAACTCAAAACAATTCCCTGGAGCTGGAGATGGGGACTGATAGAAACCCCTGGAACCAGAATGGGCACTAGAAGAATCATGCATAGAGGAACTCTGAACTGGTGGTGCTCGAGCTGTGCTCTGGGCTGGAAGGGCACCGAATGAAGAACGGCCAGGCTGAGAACTGCGGGGACCATGCCCCGAAGATGCACCACTATAGGCTGGGCGGACTGATTGAGGAGGCCTAAATGAACGACCTCTACCATGCTGAAACTTCCCCCTGGAAGAAGCACCACTAGAACCACCCGATTCACGAGGTCTCTTGGCCTCCCTCTCCTCCCGCTCCTAGCGGCGAATTGACTCAATATCTTGAGCAATATCAACAACCTACTCAAAGGTAGCACCTGATACCCTCTCTCGAGTCATAAAAAGGCGGAGCTGATAAGTGAGGCCATCAACGAACCTCCTAATCCTCTCCCTATCGGTAGGAACCAACTCGGTGGCATGGCGAGCCAACTCTGAAAACCGCATCTCATACTGCATCAGTGATAGCTCCCCCTAACGCAACTGCTCAAACTGCCTCGCTGCTCCTCCCTGTGAGACTGGGGAACATACTTCTCAAAGAAGATAGTGGAGAACTGCTTCCAGGTGAGGGGTGCTGAACTAGCAAGCCTACGCCTCTCAAGGACTCCCACCAGGTAAAAGCAGCCCCAGAAAACTGAAAAGTAGAAAACAAGACCCCACTGGTCTCCAGAATCCCAGCAGTACGAAGCATCGTCTAACACTTATCTAGAAAACCCTAGGCATCCTCGCCCTCAACACCACTGAATGTCGGAGGCTGAAGCCTACTGAATCTCTCCAGCCTACGCTGCTCATCATCTAGCATAACTGGAACCACGAAGTCCTGAATTGGAGCAACCGGATGGGCTAGAACTGCCCTCGGTGTCCGAAGGCCCTGAGTAACCTGCTCAGGTGTCTGGGCAGCTGGAGTCTGACTGCCTCCCCCGGCCTGAGAAGTAGCAGCAGTAGAAGATGCAGCAACTGCCTGAGCAAGGGTGGTACATACAGTCACGATCTGAGCCAAGGTCTCCTGAAGACCCGGAATAACAATAGGCACCGCCGGTGCCTGAGCCTGTCCCGCTGGAGCATCTGCGGTGGGGACCTGATCCTGAATGGTAGGTGGACCCTCTGGTCCTGTCCCGACTGCTGCACAGGCTGGTCCCCTACCTCTACCACGCCCTCGACCGCGGCCTCGACCTCTCGCTGGTCTAGCTGGTGGCTGGTCACTTTGATCGGTAGCGCGAGTCCTCACCATCTGTGAGAGAATGAAACAACATAAGTTTAGATTTCCAGAATCAACAAAACGGCACGAAAGAATTCAAGAAAAATGTGATTGTTCCTAAGGGTTCTATAGCCTCTCGAAGATAAGTACAGACATCTCCGTACCGATCTGCAAGACTTTACTAAACCTACTTATGACCGTCAAGTCCTATGTAGCCTAGGATCTGATACCAACTTGTCACGACCCCAAATCCTAAACCGACAGTGATGGATCCTATCGTGGAACTAGGCTAGCCAACAATCACATATTTACAGTCTCTTTTCAAAATTTCCAACTCATTTTCAACATTTCATAAACGTATATAAATTTCTGAATCTTTTAAGCAAAACAAAATAGCTAAACAGTCTACAACCATCCCCAAGATCCGGAGCCAACATGTCATGAGCATCTAAGGATAATACTAAAAAATCTCAAAACGAAGAACTAAGTACAAAATAAGAAAGGGAAACAGAGATGCTGTGGACACGGAACAACTACCTCTATGTCCCGACTCCGCACAAAAATAGATGACTAATTCTCGGTACCAACACCTGTATCTGCACACAGGGGTGCAGGGAGTAATATGAGTACGCTAACTCAGTAGTAATGAAAATAAATCAAGTCTAAGCAGTAATAAACACATAAAAATCAAATCATCACTTCACAATAAACACAGCCTTTCTTTCCAGCAGTATATATATATATATATATATATATATATGAAAGCAACATGCTTTAAAAGCCAACTTCAGTAAAAATCCTTTGAAAAATGTGTTTTCCAACAATTTCAGAAATAAAATGCCCGAAGAGTTTAGTGTAACAATGAAATAAATCATAAATAACCCCTCGGGCCAAAACATGAATCATAAATCACCCCTCGGGCAAAACATCACTCATAAATCAGTCACTCAGCATACCTCACAATCACTCAGTATCAGCCCCTCGGGCAACCTCACTGTCACTCATGCCTGCCAATCACTCGGCACTCGGTACTCGCACTCAGTAGGTACCTGCACTCACTGGGGGTGTGTACAGACTCCGGAGGGGCTCCTTCAGCCGAAGCGCTAAAATCAAGCCACCTCGTGGCATCTCATATCCTTACAATCAGGCCCTCGACCTCACTCAGTCAGAAACTCTAAGTAAGCCCCTCGGGCTGTCAGTAAAACGGGGTACTCGACCCAAAACATCATTTTATAACTCAAATAGTGTAAATAAGGTTGAGTTTCGAAAAAAGTTAAGCATAATATGACTGAGTGTAAATCATAAGTCAACACAGTGAGGAAATAGCAGTAAAAGCCCCCAAGGGGTTTAAACAAGTCGGTGCAAGGCCCCAAACATGGCTTACAACCCAAATATAGCAACGGTTTTAGAACACAATTTTAACATATGATTTAGAGTAAAATACGCAACTCAATAGTTGCCGCGGAAAGGATCAAGTCCAAATCCAAATCAGTGCACGCTACACACTCGCCATCCGGCATGTGCGCCACTCCAAAACTAGTGAGAAAATACGAAGTCCGGGGTATCATACCCTCAGGACAAGATTTATAGTCATTACTTACCTCAACCCGACCGAAATACTAATCCGCGATGCTCTTTCCCATCGCATCGGCTCCTGACTGCTCCGAATCTAACCAAAACTAGATTAACATTATCAATATACGCTAAAGGAGCAAGGCCCAATCGAAAACTACCAATTTTAGGCACAATTCCCGGAATTGGCCAAACCCGAGCGCCGGGTCCACGTCTCGGAATTCGATAGAAATCGCATCACAAGAATCCTCATCCTTTCCCGAGTCTACAAATATAAAATGCATCAAAATCCGACCACAAACAATCCCTAAATTACTTAATTATAAGTCTCAGTTTCCCAAGCCCTAAACCCCCAATTTATGCCATTTAATCCACTAATTCCAAGCCTAATCCGTCATATAATAACATAGAATCGAGTTTTTATTCCGAGAAACTTACCTCCACTGAAGACCCTCGAAATCCTTCTCCAAATTGCTCTCAAAATGACTCAACCCGCATGCAAAAGTGATGAGAAATGCCAAAAATTCACGGAGGCAAATATTTATACTTCCTGCCCAGCGATTTCCGCACTTGCAGACGATTTTCTGCACCTGCGAAAATGACTTAAGTCCGGACTTTCGCACCTGCGACCCTCTTCTCGCACCTGCGGGCTCGTAAGCGCGACCCGGAGTCCGCACCTGTGCACCTTGGCCAGGTCCCCCCTCTTCTGCACCTGCGCAAGGACCATCACACCTGCGGCCATTGCATCTGCGACTCCATCCGCCGGTGCGGCCACACCAGTAAAATAGCACCAGCAACAGCTTTGTTGCAAATTCTTAAGTCCAAACCTCCGTTAACCATCCGAAATCAATCCCGAGGCCCTTGGGACCCCAACCAAACATACCAACACATCCCATAACCTCATTCAAACTTAGTCGAGCCTTCAAAACACTAAAAACAATGCAAAAACACCAAAATCACATCAAATTCAAGCCTATGAACTTTGAAACTTCTAAATTTCACAAAGGATGCCGAAACCATACAAAACACATTCGATTGACCTGAAAATTTGCACACATATCCAAAATGACATTACGAACCTTCCAATTTCCGGAATTCTATTCCGACCTCGAAAGACTATTTTCCCCTGCCGACCGGAAATCGCGAAAAACTAACTTTCGCCAATTCAAGCCTAATTCTACACTGGACATAAAAACTTCATTCCGAACACAATCCTAAGTCCCAAATCGCCTAACGAAGCTATCCTAGTCTTAAAACCTACATTCCGAGGTCGTTTATTAATAAGTCAACTCCCAATTGACTTTTCCAACTATTAAGCCAATTTAAGAGACAAAGTGTCTCAGTTCTCACCACGACCACTCCGAACCCGAACCAATCGACCCAACACAACATAAATAGGCTAAGAAAAATATGATAAAGCAGAATCAAGGTAAACAGGGCTAATCTCGCGGAACGACCGGCCGAGTCGTTATAATTTTTGGAGGAATCTTAGGGCCCTGAATATTATTTGTGTGTCTTCAGCTATTTCGTGTAATCTATACTATGCCAGGTGGGTTAAGGTGATTTGCTTATTCGCATTCATATTGAGACCTCGTGTAATTTGTGGTGTTGTGAGAGGAGGATAGTTCTCGAGATACAGGTCATTTATTACACCTTAGTTGTGCTTAAGTTTTGTAGCGTATGGCGCTATCCGTCTCCCTAGGATGTGTTAATGCACTTTGCATGATAGTGGTTGATATTCAGGTATTTTGTAGTTATGAGCATTTTAGCCCGGTAAGTATTTCCTTATAGATATTATGTTTGGATCGGGTGGCACGCCGCCACGGGTGTATTGTTTGGATCGGGTGGCACGCCTCCACGGGTATATTGTTTGAATCGGGTGGCATGCCTCCACGGGTATCATGGTTAGATCGGGTTCACGCCGCAATGGTATCATAGTTGGATCGGGTTGCACGCCACAACAGTGTGACGTTGAGTACAATTTCTCATGCATATTATTGTGTGTTTCGCTTCTCATTTTCTGAGGAAGGTTCATGATATCTTTTCGGTTGTTTAAATTAGTTAGTGTGTTGAGTAGTATTTCTAGAGTTTGTTCTCTTATGTATCACATTCGAGTTTGTAGCTTATTGGCATATTGAGGCATTATATGAGACTTTTGGCAGTGTCTGAGGTGGCTTATTGCCTGAGCAACTTGTACTAAGTGAGACGTGATTATTGGGCCTGGGATCAGTGCGATCAACTTTATATGAGGCGCATCAAAGAGTAAATATTGATATTCAGTCCAGAATGAGGTAATGGTTCTTGTCGGGAGGGGAGACTCCATGAATTATTATTTGGTAGGTGGTTACGAGTTTCTACACATCACTTCTGTTGTGGCGGTATTGCGAGAGCTGAAACGGGACTTATATGCTTAATAAGGTATGTTGTGAGCATCAGATTCGTGGGATTTCGGCTATTGTTGTTATGGGATTTCATTATGGTCATGTGGATAATGTGGTGCATGGTGTGAATAAGGTAAGAGGATACAATCGTGTATTGGTACATCGTGTAGTTATGGATACGGTGTTCGTATGTGAGAAGCAGACTTGGTAGAGGATTTCAGATGTTGGTATTTGGATTTTTAATGCTTATTTGACTAAATTAAAAGGGAGAGTCTTCAGATTGGCTTGAGCTAATGTGCTCAATTGAGTTGTGATTGTACGGGTAGGTGCACGAAGTGTTAAACAGTAATTTCAGAAAACTCCAGAGCAGTTCTTAGCACGTTTGAGGACGAACTTATGTTTAAGTGGGAGAGAATGTACCGACCCGACCGGTCATTTTGAGATCTAACACTTCGTTCGGCAGTTTGAGGCCTTGAGCAGCTTCACTTCAGGTATTATGACTTGTGTGCGTGGTTGGATTTGAATTTCGGGGAGTTCGAAGTTAATTTGGATAGAAAATTCTCATTCTGAAAGTTTTAAGTTGGAAAAATTGACTAAGGTGTGATTTTTGAGTAAACGGCCTCGAAATCGGGATTTGACGGTACCAATAGGTTCGTACGATAATTTCAAAATTGGGCGTATGCTCGGATCAGGTTTTGGATGACCCGAGAGCGTTTCAGCGTCTAATATTGAAAGTTGGTTCTTTGAAGGTCTTTGAAGTTCTTTAAATTTGGGTTGGAGTAGGTTTTGGTGATATTGAGGTCCAAATTGAATTTCGAGACCGGGAAGAGTTTCGTGGTGTCATTTAAGATTTTCTCGTAAATTTTAGCGTCATTCCGAGTTGATTTGATAAGAATTGGACGCGCAGAAACATTTTTAGAAAGTTTTGAGTTCATGACTTAATCCATGTGTTTTGGCATCCGATTCGTGGTTTTTGATATTATTTCAGTGTTTCGATCGAGCGAGTTCGTATGATGTTGTTGGACTTGTGTGGGCATTTGGTGTGGAGTCCCTAGGGCTCGAGTGAGTTTCGAATGTTCGTAAAGGTGGGAAAACTTCAGTTTTCTAGTGTTTCACTGCTGGTGCTACAGGTCTCGCAAATGCGAGAATATGTTCGTGTCACGACCAAAAATCCAACACAGGTCGTGATGGCGCCCAACACCGGAGTCAGGCAAGCCAACAAGTGTTTACTAGTGAGATTATCCTTATTTAACATACCAACCCTACATATTCCCAAAGTTTTAAACTTAGATCATTTAAGTAAAAACGGAAGCATTAACCAACTTAAGTAAATACAGCCACAATGATCATGATCCAATATATACAGTCCCAAAATAAAGAGTCTACTATGTGCGTGCCAGGAACTAGTGTCACAAGTCAACATGCGAACTAGTAGAATATACAAAGAGTTACTGTCTGAGAGAAGTAGACAGAAATAAACAAAAGATAACTCCATAACACTGCTGAGAATCGCCAAGGGAGGCAGCTCACCGTGGAGTCGGGTCCAAAATATATGTTAAGCTCTGGTCGGATAACCAGAAACACCAGCCTCAGAACTTGTACAATTAAGTACTGAAGTGCAACATGAGTACATAAATATATAAATGTACCCAATGAGTATCCCACCTAATCTCGAAGAGGTAGTGACAAGAGGTCGACATGACACTCACTAAGGTCCAAAAATAATAATACAAAACAGGATATAACGAAATGCAGTAGACATGTGAGACAGTAGGCAGCAAATACCTATCAAATACAGAAATCCAGGAACTACTGAAAATAAGCAACAATGTACACTTTCCTTTTCCCCCCAAATATCTGTCAAGTCAATATCAATGGAAACAGTACCAAATAGCCAAGCGCACACAAGGGTAAGACAACCGGCCTGAGTCATAAGGAAATATCTAGACACTGAATAGACGTAAAGCTTCCCCCGCTCGCGAATCATACATGCGACTCGGGTGCTGACACATTTATATACAATTTCCATAAATCTTCCCCCGATCGCGAATCATACCTGCGATTCGAGTGCTGACACACTTATATACAATTACCATAAAGCTTCCATCGATTGCGAATCATACCTGCGATTTGAGTGTTGACACACTTATACCGATTTATCATAAAGCTTCCCTCGATCGCGAATCATACATGCGATTCGAGTGCTGCGGTTAATGCTGTCTTGAGCTTCTGAAAGCTCGCCTCACACTCGTCAGACCATCGAAACGGGGCATTCTTCTGAGTCAATCTAGTCAATGGAGCTGCAATAGAAGAGAAACCCTCCACAAATCGGCGATAATAGCCTGCTAGGCCCAAAAAGCTCCTGATCTCTGTAGCTGAAGTAGGACGCGACCAACTCTGAGCTGCCTCGATCTTCTGAGGATCAACCTTGATACCCTCTCCGTATACCACATGCCCCAAAAATTCCACGGAATCCAACCAAAACTCACACTTGGAGAACTTAGCATATAGCTTCTGTTCTCGCAATGTCTAGAGCAGCACTCTCAAATGCTGCTCGTACTCCCCTAGGCTACGTGAGTAAATAAAAATGTCATCAATGAAGACAATGATAAAGGAATCAATNTCCGAATCCTCAACTGATGATACCCCGATCGCAAATCAATCTTAGAAAACATACGAGCACCCTGCAACTAGTCAAACAAATCATCGATGCGCGGCAAGGGATACTTGTTATTAATGGTCACCCTATTCAACTGGCGGTAATCAATACACATCCGCATAGACCCATCCTTCTTCTTCACAAATAAAATTGGAGCACCCTACGGCAATACACTCGGTATGATGAACCCCTTAGCTAACAACTCCTCAAGCTGCTCCTTCAACTCCTTCAACTCTTTCGGAGCCATACAGTACGGAGGAATGGATATAGGCTGGGTGTCTGGAGCTATATCAATGCAGAAATCAATATCACGGTCCGGAGGCATGCCCGGAAGATCTGAAGGAAATACATCCGCAAACTCTCGAACCACTGGCACTGAATCAATCGTCGGAGACTCAGCGGTGGTGTCCCGCACATAAGAAAAATAGGCTAGACAACCCTTCTCGACCATATGTCGAGCCTTCAAGAATGAAATAACCCGGCTGGCTGCACTAACTGAAGAACCCCTCCACTCCAGCCTAGGCGACTCGGGCATGGTTAAAGTAACTGTCTTTGCATGGAAATCAAGCACGACATGATAAGGAGATAGCCAATCCATGCCTAGAATAACCTCAAAATCAACCATATCGAGCAATAAAAGGTCAGCTCTGGTCTCAAACCCACAGAAGATGATCACACAAGACCGATGCACCCGGTCCACAACCACAGAATCGCCCACAGGAGTGGACACATATATAGGAGATCCCAAGGACTCACGAGAAACATCCAGTAAAGGAGCAAATAGGGATGAAACATATGAATAAGTGGATCCTAGATCAAACATTACTAAAGCCTCTCTACCACATACTGAGATAATACCTGTGATCACAACGTCTGAGGCCACTGCATCTGATCTGGCCGGAATAGCATAGAACCTGGCTGGAGCACCTGAATACTGAGCCCCACCGGAGTGAACAGGAGCTGCCTTACCTCCCCCTGACTGGCCTCCACCTCTAAGACGACCCTTGCCGACCTGTCCTCCACCTCTAGGTGGCCGGACTATTGGTGCTGAACCCATAGGCTGATAACCCTATTGCACTGTCTTGCCCCGAAACCTGGGACAAGCCCTCCTCACATGGCCCAGATCCCCGCACTCGTAACATCTCACAGGTGACATATCCTGCTGTCCCGAAGAAGAAAAATCCTGAATGGCCGGAGAGCAATGTGAACCCTCAGGCATAGCACTGAAATAGGAACTGGAGCATCTCTGGCGACTGGAGTAACCACTAGGAGAACTCTGAATAGCTGGAGGACGGTAGGAGAGCTCTGGCTTGGCACTGAACTGGGGCCTAACTGGAACACCTCGGGGAGGTGGTGGAGGTGTTGAATAAGAAGGCCTGCTGGGCTGACCACCCCCAAAGCGACCTCTGCTCCTAGCTGGGGCATCCCTGAAATCTCCTGAGAACCTAGCCCTCCTATCCTGCTGATCCTGCTCCCTGCTCCTCGACCGATAGCCCTCGATCCTGCGAGCAATCTCCACTACGAGCTGATAAGGAGTACCCATCTCCATCTCTCGAGCCATGGTAGATTTAATATCTGGATGCAACCCTGCTACAAACCTCCACACTCTCTCAGCATAGATGGGTAATATCATAAGTGCATGGCGTGACATCTCTGAAAATCTGGCCTCATAATCTGTCACGGACATTTGCCCCTGCTCTAACCGCTCAAACTGACCCTGCAACTCTTCCCTCCCAGAGGGTGGAATATATCTGTCCAAGAACATATGGGTGAACTGCTCTCAAGTGACAGTAGGAGAATCTGCTGTCTGCTGAGAATATAAGACTTCCACCACCTACGATCTCTGCCCTCTAACTGGAATGTGGTGAAATCCACTCCATGGGATGCTAGGATCCCCATGTTGTGCAGTCTATCCCTGCACCTATCAATGAAGTCCTGGGCATCCTCACCTCGCTCACCCCCGAAGACTGGAGGGCGCAATCGAGTCCATCTGTCCAACATCTTCTGCTGATTGCCATCAGCAGCTGGTCTGGTCTCCGGTGCTGCTATTACAAGCTGGGTACCACCCATGGGCAGTTTACCCGGGGTATGATGTGTTGCAGCTGCCTGTCTTACGACCTGGGCGGTAAGGGTCTGGACTC
The DNA here is from genome assembly GCA_005239505.1 of Nicotiana paniculata. NCBI lineage: Eukaryota > Viridiplantae > Streptophyta > Magnoliopsida > Solanales > Solanaceae > Nicotiana > Nicotiana paniculata. The sequence goes on from ML317375.1 coordinate 16,124, forward strand.
CCCCTCCCGCGTGTGAAGTGGCAGGATCTGCTGGAAATAAACCAGCCTGGGACATGGTGTCCATGAATCTCATCATACGGGCCATAGCCTCCTGGAAGCCTGGAGCTGTCATGAAGTCTGCTGGAGAAGGATCTACTGGAGGCACCTCGTCCTGCTCCTCTAAGATGGGATCCTCCGGTGGTGCAACTGGAATAGCTCTGGGACGCCCTCGTCCCCTAACTCGGGCCGGTGCCCTTCCCCTGCCCCTACCATGACCTCGGGCGACGGGGATAGCGGCATCTCCTGGATTAGGAACATTGGATGCGCGCGTCCTCACCATCTGTGAGAGAATAGAAGAATGAGTTTAAGTACATCACCGATTGAACGATAGAATATAAATAAAGAGAGTTTTCCTAACACCCTGTAGCCTCCTGAAGATAAGTACAGACGTCTCCGTACCGATCCGTAAGACTCTACAGGGTCTGCCCGTGACTCGTGAGACTTAAGTGAGCCTAGTGCTCTGATACCATGTTGTCACGACCCAAAATCCAACACAGGTCGTGATGGCGCTCAACACCGAAGTCAGGTAAGCCAACAGTTGTTTACTAGTGAGATTATCCTTATTTAAGATACCAACCCCACATATTCCCAAAGTTTTAAACTTAGATCATTTAAGTAAAAGCGGAAACATTAACCAACTTAAGTAAATACAACCACAATGATCATGATCCAATATATACTGTCACAAAATAAAGAGTCTACTATGTGCGTGCCAGGAACTAGTGTCACAAGTCAACAAGCGAACTAGTAGAATATACAAAGATGATACAAACTGTACTGATGTCTGAGAGAAGTAGACAGAAATAAAAAAAAGATAACTCCATAGCACTGCTGAGAATTTCCAAGGGAGGCAGCTCACCGTGGAGTCGGGTCCAGAATATATGTCAAGCTCCGATCGGATAACCAGAAACACCAGCCTTAGAACCTGTACAATTAAGTACAGAAGTGCAGCGTGAGTACATAAATATATATATGTACCTAGTGAGTATCCCGTCTAAACTCGAAGAGGTAGTGACGAGAGGTCGACATGACACTCACTGAGGTCCAATAGTAATAATACAAAACAGGATATAACGAAATGCAGTAGACATGTGAGACAGTAGGCAGCAGATACCTATCAAATACAGAAATCCAGGAACTACTGAAAATAAGAAACAATGTACACTTTCCTTTTCCCCCCAAATATCTGTCCAGTCAATATCAATGGAAACAGTACCAAATAGCCAAGCGCACACAAGGGTAAGACAACCGGCCGGAGTCATAAGGAAATATCTAGACACTGAATAGACGTAAAGCTTCCCCCGCTCGCGAATCATACCTGCGACTCGGGTGCTGACACATTTATATACAATTTCCATAAATCTTCCCTCGATCGCGAATCATACCTGCAATTCGAATGCTGACAAACTTATATACAATTACCATAAAGCTTCCCTAGATCGCGAATCATACATGCGATTCGAGTGCTGACACACTTATACCGATTTATGATAAAGCTTCCCTCGATCGCGAATCATACCTGCGATTCGACTGATGACTCTCATACGTACATATATATATACAGAAAAATCAATAACTCAGTAGGGGCTATACCTGTAATAGGGATTAATCAACTGGGAGTTCAAGTGCAACTTTCCACATTTCCATATCAATTCAAAAGCAATAAGCAGCTCAAAGAACACCCAAATATACATATAAGGCACATAGAGACATGCTTGTGAGCCCTAAAACTACCCGACATGGCATGATAGTCGCTACGTACGGACTCTCGTCACTTAGTACGCACGTAGTCCCCAAAACAATTACACACAGCATATATAACACATATGGGGACAATTCCCTCTTACAAGGTTAGAAAGGAGACTCACCTCGTGTCGAATCTACCCCGCGGACCAAGGATGCGCCAGAACTCCGAACTCTACACCCGAGGACTCGCAACTAGCCAAATATGGTACAATGACATCAAGGCATGTTCAAAGTAGGGAAATTATCCTATTTATTCAATAATTCAACATTCTTGAAGAATTCCCAAAATCCAACCCCGGGCCCGCACGCTCGAATTCCGAAAACTCACGGAGGAATCGCTCACCCGAAGCCAAAGGATCATTAATATATGATTTCTACTTGAATTTATAGCAATAAATGGGTAATTCGCCAATTTCTCAAGAACCGTAAATTATTACCCAATTCTTGACCTTTCAATGATTTAGTAGTTAATTTAGCTAGAAGATCATGAATTAAACTAGTGTTAAAGTGGAATTAACTCACCTTGACAGTAGTTAGGTCGTGGTGTGCTCTCCCCAAGCTCACAAGACTCTAATGGTGGAGGAAAATGAATGAATGGGGTGAAATCCCGAGTTTCAAAGAATATATATTGCCTGGCCTACAGGTATTCCGCACATGTGGCTCGGGGACCGCATCTGCGGTGTCTCGCCTGCGAGCTGGGGCTCGCACCTGCGGAACTGGACGGGAAGGGCTGGGTTTGCACCTACGGAGGGACGGCTCCACTAGCGGTTCCGCTCCTACAGAATTTTTTCCGCACCTGCGAGGAAGGGGGACCTCACCTGGGGTCGCACCTGCGATGCTTGGGATCGCAGGAATGGTCCCGCACCTGCAACTAGGCACCCGCACCTGCGGTCACACCAGATGAGGTGCACCAGCAGCTATTTTAGTTGGTTTTTAGCCCCGTTTGGTGCCTGGGAGGCCCCTGGGCCCACCCGAGCCCTCGTCCAAATATACCAACAAGTTCCAAATCATAATACGGACTCGCTCGAGCCTTCTGAACACCCAAAACAACGCTAAAACCCAAAATCACACCTCAAAACCCCAAGAACCAATCTTAGGAACTTTAAGTTTTCTAGACTTCGCTAACAACGCGCCGAACCGACCTACACTACTCGGAATGACACCAAATTTTGCAGTCAAGTCATAAATGACATAAAGGAACTATTCTCGGTCTCGGAATTCCGTTCGGACCTCGATAACACAAAAACACGTCCGAAACCACAATAGGAACCTAAGGAACTTCTTATTTCAATATTGGGCGCCGAAACGCTCCCGGGTCATCAGAAACCCATTCCGAACATAAGCCTAGGTCCAAAATCATCACACGAAGCTACTGGAACCGACGAAACTCGATTCTGAGGTCGTTTGCCCAAAATATTGACCGAAGTCAAACCTGGCCTTAAAGACTAACCTTAAGGAACCAATTGTTCCTTTAGAACTCTAAACACCTCCGAATCCCGGACCACCAGTCCCCGCAAGTCATAAATCATAAAAAAGCCGCTATGGGAAGTTTCATTTAGGGGAATGGGGTCCGATAACGTAAAACAACTGGTCGGATTGTTACATTCCGTATTTGGAGCATCGCATTTGTTAACAAGGCTTCGAATTTGCGAAGAAGCCTAGTCTGGGCATAGCTCGCATTTGTGAGAAAACAGTCGCATTTGCGACCCTGGCATTGTACGCATTTGCAAGTCCCTTGTTGCATTTGCGACCTGGACAGGGGGGAACCCAGTTTGTATTTGCGATGTTTTTGTTGCATTAGTGACCTTCGCATTTGCGAACCTGATGTCACAAATACGACATCTGAGAGCTGTGCACAACTTATTCAATGTAGGACTTAGACCATTTGGCTCATCTTCTTTCATCTCTTGGGCAATTTTTGGAGTTTTGGAAGAAGGTTTTCAGCTATCACTTTGAGGTAAGTAATTTCTACACAACATGATTTAAATACATAGATTAAGGATAAATTAACATATAAAAATTGGTGAAATCAAGGGTTTAGATGAAAAACCCGCGTTTTGGATCAAAATGGATTTAACCACGAAAATGGTTATGGAATTTGGTGAAAATAATATATTTGACTTCATGAGGTTATGGTAACACTTTTCTTCGAAAATTTCCGGAATCCGGGCACGTGGGCCCGGAGGTGAATTTGGAAATCTTCAATTGGGGTTGGGTAATCACTTTAAGAATTAGAATATGAACTTTTGGGCCTAAATTAACTAATTTATATGACATTTGACTAACTTCGGGTCGTTTTGCACCGAGTTGAGGATTTAAATAACAATTTTGGACCGAAAAATAAGCTTTAAGGCGAGGTAAGTCTCTTGTCTAACTTTATGAGGGAAAAATTACCCCTAGGTGTTGTATATTGATGTATGCTACTTGTTATGGGGGATACGTACGCGCGAGGTGACGAGATCCCGTATGTAGCTACATTCATGTTATTGTACGGGTAGACTTAGGTTCACATCATGCTATAGCTGTACTATTTGAGAAATCTCTCGCCTATTAAATTCCTCTATTTTACATTTCTACTTGAGACTAGACTTGCTATTGTAGAGACTTCACGAGTTCATGATTAGTCACCGGAAAATTTTAATCCTCTTATGGCATGTCTCCGTTATATATATGTTTCATTGAAAGGTTTTTATTAAAGATATCACAACTCACACGTTTATTCGTGAGTGGGGTCAAGGACCCATCAAAACCTCTTATTCTAATAGTTCCGGGCCGTTCGCCTCGACAGAATTATGTATTTCACTCTTATGGGATCGGGACGTTCGCCTCGGCAAGATTTATGTACCACACTCTCATGGGAGCGGGCTGTTTGCCTCGGCAGTTTAACAGATGTTTCTATGGTTCGTGTCGTTCGACCCTCGGCAGTGCACAATTAATTATTTATGTTGGATCGGACCGTACGCCTCGTCATTTCCTATATCATGTCCTCATTAAATCATGCGTAATATTTGGCAAGAAGCCAGTGTATCCGTGAGTTTTCCTGATTTGAATTATGACAATCTAATTGATGAGATCCACTGCACCTATATGTGTGCTCCGGTTAAGGAGGTAATTTCTAATGGGAAGCTTGAGTTTATTGTAAAGAGGGGAATTCGTATCACGTATTCTATGCTTATTTATTTCATTTATTTACTCTGACTCATGGTTATCTACCTTTTTACTGTATCTTATATTATTGAACCACTAGTGAGTGTCGATGTCGACCACTCGTTACTACTCCTCCAGGGTTAGGCTAGATACTTATTGGGTACACGTTGTTTACGTACTCATACTACACTTGCTGCACATTTTTGTGCAGGTACATATATGACTAGTGGCCTTGTGAGAGCAGATGCGTGTATGTATGCGGGGACTTAGGTGAGCTGCATTCCATATTACGACTCGCAACCGGCAGAGTCTCCTTCAGAGTATTTATATTTCTCTTGTCCAATTTGTATTCCGGATGGATGGTGTATTTTATTTTACATTCCTAGTTGATGCTCATGCACTTGTGACACAGGGTTTTGGGGTGATTATGGGTTGTCCTGTATTGAAATTGTTAAAATATTATTATTTACTCTGTAAATTTTATCTTTTACTATTTAATTGAAGGAAATATGATTTCAGAAATATTAAAATGAGAACTGAATTAAGTATTTATTTTTATCGCTTGCCTGACAGCGGTGTCCGGCGACATCACAACCTTTAATGGATTTTGGGTCATAACACTTTGCTCCATTTTGTAGCTCTGAGCTACCATTTTGTGCAACTTTTCTCCAATTCATGTCCAAGCATTCCTACACATGAAATAAGCTTTATTAAGCGCAATTGTCGCACAAATTAGCATCCAAACAACAATCAAGTAGGGTAAATAATGTCAAAATATATGGTATTATCTCACGACATCATCGGTCTAACTACTTCTCTAGAGAACTTAACCATTAAGTATTGGTGGTACATTCTTATCACACAAAATACCGAAAACGAGTCTTCGTTTCATCCATCTTGCTCCAATACAATGGGTGACATCCTCGTCAAGTTTTTCATTTTCTTGAATTACTAACCCAGGGTACTTGAAACTCCCTTTCTTGGGGATGGCTTGTGCATCAATCCTCACGTCCCCGTCTGCTTCATGGATCTCACACTGAACTTGCACTCGAAGTATAAAGTCTTGATCATGCGCAACTTGAAACATTGTCTGCCTCCATACCTTCAACTTCATGTTAACACCTACTCGCGTCTCGTCAATTAGTATAATGTCATCTGCAAATAACATACACCATTGCACCTCCCCTTGAATATGACAACACAACATATTCATAGCCAGCTCAAATAAAAACCGACTGAGAGCTGATCCCTAGTGTAAATCCATCACTATTGGAAAGTGTTCTGAATTATTTTTCAAGTAAAAGTAATTTTTCAAGTTGACAAAACTCAGAGAATACATAAATTTGTTTCCATTAGAATACTATCAGCGGTAAAAGAAATCAAAAAAGCAAGACTTGAAGCAACAAGGATAAAACAATAGCAGAGGACATATTAAATTATCATTAATTATTTTTCTTTTGTTTTTGCATTTATTCTCTTAAATGATTGTTTCTTATATTATTTACATATTAAGTTATTCATTTTAAATTATGTAGTCAATAATATTAGTCTTTTTTTTAAACTTTACACTATCATTTATCAATATTTTAGGAGTTACAAGCCAACATCTTATTCCCGAATCACTAAGAAACTTCAACATACAATTTGTTTTCAACATTACAATTTGTTTTATATGATAAATTGTTGAAGAACATAATAAATTTTTGAGACTTTTTTCTTTTTATCATAATAACAATAATTTTGATAAGATATCCTCATAGAAGTCCTCAAAAATCACAATAAATCATCCAAGAACTTTTGTGGGGCATGATGTCTTCCTTTATAATGTTAACTAAATTGAATCAACATTCATTATATATAAAGCTTACGCCTTGTAAATTTTTTCTTTATAGCTCAAATATCATTTAATATAATTTATGTAATTTTATAAAACTATATATTAACTGATACAGATACACGAGCTGACTAGTCTATGCTATACTAAAAGTACGAAATCCTCAAAAGTCGTTCGCTTTTTTTTATTTCTTAAATACATATTTCATGTTGGACAAAATTATAATATACTTATCTAATATTTCAGACTTTGAAATCGACTAACATTTTGATTATTAAATTTTTCCTTATTTGAACTAAGTAACAAGTCATAAAATTTAGGACTTTAAATTCGAACAAATTTATCTTATATAATTCATTTCTTTATTTGAACTATACAACATAATTATATTTCCTCTCATATTACTTTTGCTAATATTTAGAATTTTGAAAGATTGCACCGTGCGTTTGTTTGACCAGTTAACCTCGAATCATTATTTCATATGGCATTATTTAACACATATTAGTTTAAATTTGGTGGGTCTATCGGTACAGTCTCTCTGTTCTTTCAGAGTAGAGGTAAGGCTCCGTACATCCTACCTTCCCTAGACCTTACTTGTGAGACTATAATAATAATTATTATTATTGTTGTTAATGCATCTATACTATATTAAAATCACGAACGCCTTTAGCATAATATTGTTCGTCTTTTTTACTTTTTATAAGTAAAGTTCACACTAGACAAAATAGTCTTTAGTTGTTCCTCTAATATTTATGTAACGACCCGACAAGTCATTTTTCTTTTAGGAACCCCGTTCCCTTAAATAAGACTCCCCATATGTGCTTTTACTATTTTATAACTCGCGGGGAAGGTTATTTCGGGATTTGGAAGGGTTCAGGATGAAATCGGAACATCTGGTTCCTTAAGGTTGGCCAAAAAGGACTAAATTTGACTTCATTCAACGTTTTGAGTAAACGAATCCGGAATCGGGATTTGACGATTCTTATAGGTTCGTATGATGATTTCAGACTTGGGCATATGTTCGGATCAGATTTTGGATGACCCAGGAGCGTCTCCGCGCCTAATAGTGAAAGTTGGCTCTTTGAAGGTTTTAAAGTTCTTTAAATTTGGTTTGGAGTAGGTTTTGGTGTTAACGAGGTCCAATTGGGATTTCGAGACCGAGAATAGTTTCATAATGTTGTTTATGACTTGCACGCAAAATTTGACGTCATTCCGAGTTGATTTGATAGTAATTGGACATGTGGAAGTATTTTTAGTTGTTTTTGGGTTTCATGAGTTAATCCTTGCATTCCAACGTCCAATTTGTGATTTAAATGTTATTTTGGTGTTTCGATCGCGTGAGCGAGTTCGTATGATATTTTCATACTTGTGTGGACGTTTAGTGTGTTGCCTCGAGGGCTCGGGTGAGTTTCGGACGCGTTCGGATAGATGAGGAGACTTCAATTTTTCTATTTTTTTGCTGGTGTCTCAGGTATCACAAACGCGAGAATTGGTTCGCATTTGCGAAAAGGGCTTTGCGATTGCGAAGAAGCCTGGCCAGGGCAGGACTCGCATTTGCGAGATTTCCAGTCGCTTTTGCGAGCCTCCCTTTGCATTTGCGAATATTTTGTCACATTTGCGACCTTGACAGTGGGGGGCTCAGTTTCGCATTTGCAAAGATTTTTCCGTATTTGCAACCTTCGCATTTGCGAATCAGGTGTCGCAAATGTGACATCTGCGACCTGTGCAATAACTTTTAATGCGTGACTTTTCTTTATTTTCCTCATTTCCCACTTGGTCTTGGACGATTTTGAGAGCATTTTTTGAGAGTGTTTCCATAAACATCAAGTGGTAAGTGATCCCTAGCGATTCTCTAGCTAAATACACGAATAATAAGTAGATTTAACATGGAAAATGGTGGGATTTATGGGATTTTTGAATTAAAACCTAGGATTTTGATAAAAATGGGATTCAACCACGAAAATGATTATGGAATGGGGTGGAAAACATATATTTGAGTTCATGAGGTTATGGGTAACACCTTTCTTCAAATATTTCTGGAATCCGGGCACGCGGGCTCGAGGGTGAATTTTAGTAATTCTTCAATTGGGGCCGGGTTATCACTTTAATAGTTGGGATATGAACTTTTGAACAAGTATTGACCATTTTGTATAGCATTTGACTAGTTTCGAGTCATTTGGAACCGAATTGAGGGTTTAAAGAATAAGTTTGGACCAGAAAGTAAGCTTGAGACGAGATAAGTCTCTTTTCTAACCTTGTAAGAGGGAATTAACCCCATAGGTGAATTGATTTAATATGTGCTCCTATTTGTGGGGGGCTATGTGCATATGAGGTGACGAGAGTCCGTACATATCTACTAATTATGCTTATGGCCGGGTAGTTTAGGACCCAAATCATGTGATGCTTCCGATATTTTCATCCTACTTGCTAATTTAAATGCTTAAATCATATCGGAACTTGGTAAAGAAATTGTGAGCGGGCCGAACGCCTCGGTAATAGAATAGATGCATCTATGGTTCGTGCCGTTCGACCTTCGACAGTGCATAATTTATATATTTGTATGTTGGCTCGGGCTGTACGACATCGGCATAATTCGTGTGTAATAATTGTTGAAGCCCAACTATAATTGATATTGTTTCATTGGCTTGAGAGATTAATTTGTTAAATGATGGAAATTAATTGGGATTTACTATTAGTGAAAGAATTGACTATTTATTTCATGTTATTGAGTTTTCATTTATATTTGTATAGCCCATGCTTAATTGTAATTTTGGTATTTTTATTGTTAGCCCATAGTAAGTGTCGAAATCGACACCTCGTCACTACTTCTTCGAGGTTAGACTAGATACTTACTGGGAACATATTGTTTATGTACTCATGATACACTTCTGCACTAATCGTGCAGGATCATAGTCAGGTGCATCTGGATATCAGTCTGGCGTGCATCCTTGATTACTACGAGACTTAGCGGTGAGCTGCCTTCCGAGCCCGTTCTGCAGCATCTGAAGTCTTTCTTTTGCTTTTATTTTTCTTTTATTTCACTTCAGACAGTAGTGTAGTATTCTTTTGTATATTCTGCTAGTAGCTCATACACTTGTGACACCAGGTCTTGACAATCATGGTAGTAGACACATGATGGTTTTGAGTTATTTTACTTATCTCATTTTCTATTAAAATTAGTATCGCTCACCTTATTAAGTTTTTATCTCCCATTTATGCATTAATTAAAAACCAGCTATTTTAAAAATACTAAAATAAACAATCATGTGGTTAGTTCATTGTTGGCTTGCCTAGCGATAGTCTCGGCCCCCTTCACGACCAATAGGAGAAATTTGTTCGTGATAACATGGTATGAGAGACTAGGTTCATGTAAGTCTCAAAAGTTATGAGCAGGTCTAATAGAGTCTTGCGGATCGGTGCGAAGACGTCCGTACTTATCTGCGAGAGGCTATAGGGTTTTAGGAAACTACTTTTTCTTCATCTCATATCGTGCAGTTGATGTTATACTAAGTGTCTTTCTCTTATTCTCTCTCAGATGGTGAGAACCCGCACGGTGGATGTTCCCCACCCGAGAGGAGCTGCTGCCCCCGTTTCTAGAGGCTGAGGACGTCCCAGAGTTGCCCCAGCTGCACCACCAAAGAATCCAGTTGAGGGTCCTATTATTGAGAAGCAAGGCGAGGTGCCTCAGCAGAGCTAGCCCCGGTAGATTTCATGTCAGCACCGGGCTTCCAGGAGGTCATGGGTAGTACTGACCCTGGCTGGTTTATTTCCAGTAGACCCAGCCACTTCAGGCTGGAGGGGGATCATAGACCCCTACTGCTCAATCTCCTGGGCATGCTTTCATTGTATATCAGACCCCGGGCACACTATACGTGGGCGGAGCCCAGCCAGTGGAAGAAACCTTACCTGAGCCTAGACCAGCTGCAACCGCCAAAAGGCTACAACCTTCTGTCTTCGGGGGTGAGTGACATGAGGATCCCCAGGACTTCTTTGATCAGTGTAGGGACAGACTGCACAACATGAGGATATTATAGTCCCACGGGGTGGATTTCACTACTTTCCAACTGGAGGGAGGGCCCGTAGATGGTGGCAGTCACATATTCTCGGTAGACCAGCAGGTTCTCCTCCCATGACTTGGGATCCATTTTTTCTTGGATAGGTATATTCCACCCTCCTAGAGGTAAGAATTTCTGTTTTAGTTTGAGCAGATCTAGCAGGCAAAGATGTCGGTGAGTGATTATGAGGTGAGATTCTCTAATTTGTCTCACCATGTACTTATGGTACTTCCTACTGAGATGGAGAAAGTATGGAGGTTTGTTGCAGGGTTGCACTCTGGTATTCAAGCCACTATGGACCGAGTGGTTGGTATGGGTACTTCGTACCAACTGGTTGTAGATATAGCTTGGAGGTTTGAGGGTTATTGTCAGTGAGGCCGAGAGCAGATGCCGCTTGACAAGCAATTTTGCTATTTTTGAGGGTTCAGTGGTGCTCCATCTGGGGGAAGAGATCAGTTTGGGAGAGTCTTCCTAGAAAGCCCACATATCCAGCACCGCCGCCTCTTCGGGGTTCTCCAGTTCGACCTTATTTCAGCACCATGCCAGAGAATTTCTACCGCCTACATATCAACAACCCTTCGTACCGAGAGGTTGTTTCGAGTGCGGGGATTTCAGCTGCGTGCGAAGGTTCTGCCCCAAGCTTCGGGGCAAGGTAGTACAGTATAGGGTTCTCATCCTATGATTACAACACCAATGCCGCCCCAGCCGTCCGACCGCCTAGAGGGGGAGGGCAGGTGGGTAGGGTCGTCCTAGAGGTGGAGGCCAGGAAGGTGGAGGCTATTCAGTTGGTGCTCTAGCTAGATTCTATGCTTTCCCGGCTAGACTAGATATAGTGGCTCAAATGCCATGATCACAAGTATTATCTATTGTGGTATGGATGCTTTGGTATTATCTCTATTTGATCATTTCCTGGATATTCCCCGTGAGTCCTTGGGTACTCCTATTTATGTGTCCACTCCGGTGGGCGATTCTATTATTGTGGATTGGGTCTATCGGTCCTTCATTGTTACATTATGTGGTTATGAGACTAGAGTGGATCTCCTGTTGCTTGATATGAACTACTTTGAGATTATCCTGGGCATGGACTGGTTATCTCCATATCACGTCATCCTTGACTGCCATGCCAAAACTGTTACCTTGGTGATGCCAGAGTTTCCTGGATTGGAGTGGAAAGGTTCGTCTGTCAGCACACCTAGTCGGATCATCTCTTTTATGAAGGCTCGACACATGATCGAGACGGTTTATTTTGCTTATCTAGACTATGTTCGAGATACTACCGCAGAGACTCCGGTGATTGATTTAGTACTCATAGTCCGGGAGTTCTCCGATGTGTTTCCTTCTGATCTTCCAAGCATGCCACCAGATCGTGATATCGATTTCTGCATTGAGTTGGCTCCAGTTACCCAACCTATATCTATACCATCGTACCGTTTGGCTTCGAAAGAGTTGAAGGATTTGAAGGAACAACTTGAAGAGTTTCTAGCAAAAGGATTCATTAGACCGAGTGTATCACCTTGGGGTGCACCAGTGTTATTTGTGAAGAAGAAAGATGAGACTATGTAGATGTGCATTGATTATCATCAGTTGAAAAAAGTTACCATTAAGAACAAGTACCCATTGTCGCAGATTGATGATTTGTTTGACCAGTTGCATGGTTCCAAGGTATTCTCTAAGATCGACTTGGGATTGGGGTACCATCAGTTGAAGATTCAGGATTTGGATGTTTCGAAGACTGCTTTCTGGACTAGATATGTCCATTATGAGTTTCTAATAATGTCCTTCGATCTGAATAACGCCCCAACAACATTTATGGATTTGATGAACATGGTGTTCAGGCTATATATTGATTTGTTTGTCATTGTCTTCATTTATGACATCTTGATCTACTCGCTTAGCATGGAGGAGAACGAGCAGTATTTGAGAGTGATGTTCCAGACCTTGCGGGAATAGAAGTTTTATGCTAAGTTCTCCAGGTGTGAGTTTTGGCTAGATTCTGTAGCATTCTTAGGGCATGTGCTATTAGGAGAGGGAATTAAGGTGGATCCAAAGAAGATTGAGGTGGTTCTGAGTTGGCCTCGTCCTACTACGACGATGAGATTAAGAGCTTCTTGGGGTTAACAAGTTATAATCGCCGGTTTGTGGAGGACTTCTCATCTATTGCAGCACTTTTGACTAGATTGACCCAGAAGGGTGCTCCGTTCCGTTGGTCCGATGATTCTGAGGCAAGCTTCCAGAAGTTAAAGACCACTTTGACTACATCACTTGTTATAGTATTGCCTTTCGGTTCGGGGATGTATACCGTATATTGCGACGCTTCATGCATTGGCTTGGGTTGTGTATTGATGCAGGAGGGGCGAGTTATTGCATATGCTTCACGTCAGCAGAATCCCCACGAGAAGAATTATCTTGTACATGATTTGGAGTTGGCCGCTATTGTTCATGATCTTACGATCTGGAGGAATTATCTTTATGGGGTTCCTTGTGAGGTTTACACTAATCGTCGAAGGTTGCAGTATTTGTTCAAGCAAAGGGATCTCAAATTGAGGCAGCGCAGGTGGCTAGAGTTACTGAAGGACAATGATATTACAATTCTTTATCATCTCGACAAGGCGAATGTAGTTAGGGGTGTGCATTCGAATCGGTTTATCGATAAATCAAATCGATTATTTGTTATTCATTTATCGATATCGATTTATCGATTTATCGATTTCGATTTCGATTCCGAAAATTTTCTTATCGAGTTATCGATTTCGATTTTGTCCACTTCGCTTATCGATTTATCGATAAATTGATAAGAAATAATTTTTTTTTGCCGTTGTTTTCTTTACCCTAACTTATTATTTCCATTTTCCTCTACCCTTATTA